>JBBPMD010000106.1:0-51886 GCA_038090095.1 Zangia roseola
ACGCCATATGTGTTCCCAATCATTGGTGGCCGGAAGGTGGAACATCTCCAGGCTAATCTAGAAGCTCTGGAGATCGTTCTGACTCCCGAGCACATCAAGTATCTGGAGAGCATTGTTCCCTTTGACCTTGGCTTCCCAACTGCGATGATTGTGAGTCGTCTATGTTGTTCTGTTGATTGTTATTCCCAATATTTCACCTGCCTTGTCTTGTACATAGGGCGACGGTAGCGACTACACATATTTGATGAAGAGCACTGCCTACATGGACAGGCAGCCCGGCCTTCGCCCGATCGTGCCCGACCTTTCGTGAATGCATGTCAAGGCGGCGCGGGTAGTCTCGTCCCAAGAGATGCCTAAAGGAGAGCTGCATCTGTAGTTATCCATTGTAGAAATACTCAGGTTCGCTGAAAGGTGTATCATTTCAAGTGACTCTATTGCTTGCTCGGTAGACGCCAAGTAAAGACTCCCAATTCAGCTTTTCACTCCGCTCCCTCTGAACCGACGTGAATGGCTCTTCGAGCAATATTTAATGTGGTAGTGTCCTCGACGGTAACGCGATCGTCACGTGGATGGTCCTGAGAAGAATTGATGGTGCTCGCTGGGCGCTTCACACCGTACAGCCCGCGCTCATGGCACCCCCGACCAAGGCAAGAAAGTCCACACCGTCCACTACCAAACATGCCCTCCGGCGGCCACTCCCTATCAACACTAACACACTCTCTTATGATCGCAGTGATCCCTTCCAGGCCATAAACGTCCTTCGCAGGCTCATTGATTCGCTCGTGTCCCGGGTCGGCGGGTGCCAATACAAATTCACTCCGTATGAGCACAAGCTCTCCCTGCACCTCCTTACCATCATTGAGCCATTTGTCGGTCTTTCTCCGTCCCATCGTACCCTCGTGCACCAGCCCACCGAAGTACTCGATGCTATTATGTATCACCTCGATTCGAAGCGCGACTTGCTTGCCCTCGCACTCTCGTGTCATCGTATGCACGCCGTCATTTTTCCTAGGCATTATGATTATCGCGTCATATGTGCAAAGGCCAGCTCTCTTAGCCTGTGGAATCACTTGATCGTCAACCGTGCATTAGCACGTAACATCCGCGTCATCGAGATTGTGGATGAACGGTCCCCGAAGCCACTTGTTCTTCCTGCGGGTATTATGAAGACAGACACAGACTTGGAATCCTCAGATGATGAACTCACGCTACACCCTAAACAAGAGAGGCTTTTTATCTCCGCACTGTCCAAGATGACGACACTTAGGTCGTTCCACTGGTCCTGTAATCATTCGACGATATCAATTGACATTGTCTGGTCAATTTTGATGAAATGTCAAACTCTGTCGCAAGTTACCGTCAGTGATAACCTTGTATTCTTACCTTATACCTCCGACAAGGCCAGAACAGCCAATCCTATGGTAGGTACTGTCGCATTCATGTCGTTCTTGTCCCTTGAACGCCATTTTAGCTGCCCGAATTGAAAACTGTTGCGTTGCAAGCTACCAAGCATGCATTCGGGTCCACAAGAACGCCAGCTTTGACGCGTATCTCAAGTATGATCACGTGCTGTCCCAATCTTGAGGTAAGCCAGAGCCTAGCCATTGTCGTGCTCCGAGTTAATCTTCCTTTTACCAGTCGCTAGAAATTGGATACGACCACCGGCGTGGACCAGGGCAACACCTCCCGGTCGCAGAGGATTTCTTCCTATGCTCTCGCTGGCCCGCTCTCCGTTCGCTCTCCTTGACTAATATCCGCTGCTTCTCCGCGCACAGCCTCGAGTCTGCCTCCGTCTTTTTCGCTGCCCATGCCAACCTTGAAGTCCTCCACCTTAACCTCCCGACCGACCGAGCAACCGGGACAAACGCCACTCTCTCACTTCCTCCGGATACGCTCCCCAAATTGCGCGAACTAAAGTGCAGTAAAGCGATTGCAACCGCCATCCTCAACTGTCCCACCCAGTCCCCCCGTCCATTAGAGATCCTCAAAGGCATTGTCCTCTCCGGTTCACACTGGAACACGCCATTCTTCTCCAGTCTCAAACGGTGTGGAGGCTCAGTAAGACGTATCGAGCTCGCTGGGTGGAATGACCTCGACGATATCAAACAACTCGTCGAGTGCGTACCGAGACTTGCCTGGTTAGACATAAACAAGCACACGCGTGCACGGAACGAGGGTCAGGAACAAGCGTCGCGATCGCACGGTGCGGCGCGGCGCAACGACATGTCGACGTCGGGCAGAGTGGCGGTCTCTATCAACATGACAGGACCAGGGGTCGTGACCAACGTGGCGGAATGGGCGATGGTCCTCGCCCCGCTCAAAGAACTGACGACGTTGATCGGAATCAAGTTCTTTTACGAGGTCTCGACGCTGGCACTTGCCGCGCTCGCGAGCGCGTCTCCCATGTCCTTATCGCCATCCGAGCTCAGCAGAGTACGCAAGAACGAGAAAGTTGCTGGCGTGCTTGGCAACAAGTGTCCAAAGCTGCGCCGAGTGGACCATTGGGAAGATGCTGGGGGGAAGGTGATCGTCCTCTCGAAGGATGGGAACGAGATTCGGTGGGAAGTGAAGCGGCTCAAGGTCTAAGTTGGGAGCAGCACGTGTCGCCTTGGCCTTGTAACTACGGTGTATATCATATATCAGTACATACCCTATGGAATGGGATCGTGTTGTTCGATTATTGATGTGTCCACCTGTATTGGAATTCGGCGCTTCAGCAACGTGCAAGTATCTTTTGGGGTTCCTGCATGGAGCTCCGAGTCGCCAGCTCCATCGAGACGGGAAGCTAATTGGATAGTGATGGCGGGTGAGAACGCGAGCATGCACCGTGATGCATACCGGTGCCGAGGCCTTGAGGCAGCAAAAGGCAAAATCCACCGACATAGCAGACACTCCGCATCCTCAATACCGTGTAAACGATGCTGGTGTCCGACTCGTAGATGTTACAACACCGATAAGGAGCGAGCTAATCAGCACATCCCCCAGTATTTTCACCAATGCAAGAACAAACGGGGTTATCATAGATGTAAATGACTCGGAGAGATAGGCATTCGGTCCGATGGTCCACACACAAAGTGTCCATCGTCATCAATGCTTGAAATTTTGGGGGCCATTTTCAGAGCGAGAAAATATGTGATGCACAACCCCGTCTACGAAAATACATATTACTTGATTTGCAGGGGGGGCTTCACCTGGGGCAAGCGGACGCACTAGGGTCCAGATCCCGCAGTATGCATTCGGCCAGAAAGGAGGATACGCTTCGGATATGCAGGGACGGAATGGCTTAGAAGAAGAACGTCGTCGAAGGGGTAAGAATAAGAACTATAGCTGGGCACTGAGGTCTTCGACATCACATCCGAGTCGGTGCAACCTACTCGTGTGGGGTTGATGGGAAAACGCAGGAGAAACTGCTCGTGACTCGTCTAGGCCTGACGCCACGATCGATGTGATGTGTCATCGTAACATCGCTTGAAAGTATTTTGAAAAACGGGTTGACATCCCGAGTCCTCAATGCAACTCGCAACATCAGAATAAATAGAAGCGTACACCGAGGTTTTATACATACCGTGCATTAGCAGACGGCACTTGCGGAGGACCGAAATCAATTAAATGAGTCTTTCCCGTTCCAAGGCCGCACCGATCCGAAAGCTGCGCTTGTGTGATGGACCATACCCACACCGTGCACGTGCAAAACGCATTGTTGCCGGCGAGCGATTGATGGAGTGGCACGGATTATCTAAAAGGCCTCGCAGCCTCGTGTTTAGGGTATATCCTGTCACAAGGGACATTGCAACTCGACGCGAGGCCTACGACATCCACCCTAAAAATCGAGTAGAAAGGGACAAACCGAGCCACCCAATCCGTCGAGAGCCCTCGACCGCTCAACCACCCTCTGTCTGTCAGTCTCGCAAAAGAAAAAACCCCACCACTGGACTGGACGGATCCGAGCAAGATGCGTTATAGGGACGGCAAGAGCAACAGTGGTGAGCATTGATCTGGCAAATGAATGCCTCGACGCCAATGAATCCCGCTGATCTCCTGATCGTTCCCATCGATGGGCCGGTATTGCACTGCTCACTCGAACAAAAGACTCGTCCTATGACATTGTGCCGATACCAGTGCAACCAAAACCGCGCCGACATCCACGTGCCCCAACGACGGTACAGATCGTGCCCGATGATTTTGACGCCGCGACCCATGATTACGAAACTGCAGTGGCAACGGAGATGTACCCCTACGACGGCGTGACAGAGGTGAAGACAATCAGAGGTCACGATGATCAGGAAGAGAATGACGAGCTGCGGTATAGCAGGGTGTACGGGGAGTGGGCCGAGAAGCACGAGATTCATCGCCAACAAGCTGCGATGCCCGCCGATTTTGGGAAGTACATGGAAGAGGTCACGAGGCGTCTCCAGGAGGTCGGGATCGATGAACAAGGTAACCTGCTGGATACAACGACACGAGCTCGCGGCGGACCAATTGTAAAACAGTATCAACCCCAACCCCAGAGAGAGGAGGTACGAGAAGGTAAGGTTAACACCTGGCGAGAGCAAGTCGCGCGGAACGATGTGGGGTTGAGCGAATTTGGGGAATCGATGGTGGGGACAAACAACACAAGTAGACGAAATCGCGAGGTGGCGTACACCGCCGAGCAGGGAACGATAAAGGCCAGAGATCCAGATGTAAGTCGAGGTCGTGATGATAAGTGATGTCTCATGGATGTCCACAGGCAACGATCCGAAAGAGCCGATCCAGTGTCGCGCCGTCATACAGATCGGAGAGTGTGTACACTCCCGTCGAACTGAATACGTCTGGCACAATCAAGCCGCAAAAGACCGCAGGGATCATCTTGAAACATGAAAGGCGTGCAAGGGATCCTAGTCCGACGCGATCCGAAAGGATATATACCATGGCCGAGATCGCCGCCCTTACCGGCCAAAGTATAAAGCATTCGCCTCCTCGCAAGAGTGGCTTCAGAGGGCAAGAACTCTTGCACAGTAGAAGTGCAAGTAGCAGCTCACCTCCGCAGAACCTGAAAACCAAGCACTCCACCAGTTCGCCTGTGTCGACCAGAAGTCGATCCTCGTCGACTTCATCCATCGAGGGAGTCCTCGCATCCTGCCGACCTTCGCTACTCCACATTGCACCAGTACTATCGAGTTTTGGTATCAGGCGCAAGGAGCATCTTCGAGCACTTGCTAGGCTGAGGGAAGAGACGCGAGACAGAGAGATGAAGGAAGAAATGTTAAAGCAAGGCGTGACACTGTTGGAATGGGCGATCTTGGTGGATAGGTTGCAGGAATTATGAGTGTGTCGCGATGGATTCGGCGCTCTTCGCACTGGCAGGTGAGTATGACTGAGTTGAACTTGTTGCCATCCGTCGTTAACGAGGCGAACTTAAATCAGCGAAGCACGTCGAGGCAAGTTCAGATTTCTTGGCTTGTCCCAGAAGAAAGATGATCCGTTTTTTATTTTACCTGGAATGCTGAAGATGGCTGTATGATTTGAAGAGGTGCTCTTGTTCGAACAACCCGAATATATTGAATCCCAGACTCCCACGGTCTTGTCACCTTTAATGCGAGCTGAAGAGTCACTAGTCAAGAGAGGGCACTCTTAAGTAGTCTTTAAAAGCACTCCGGGGAACCATCGTCCTTTGGATCGCTCCATTTCGCCACCCACGGGCACGCTTTTCACCTTCAAACGTACCCTCTCAAGCCGGATTGTGAGACTTTTTGATAAATTCTCTTCATCGATTCCGCTGCCATGCCAAAGGTAGACTAAGCCATCGCTGTGGGAGACCGCTGCCTAGAAAAGCAACGTTTTTGCGTCCACTAGCATGCGGTTACGGACCTTGTGGTATCCGCTGATGCGGCATGCCGTAGAGGAATATGTCTACGGCATCTTCCCGTAGCTCATATTCCCATCATCGATGAGAAGCAGCTAAGGTACCAGAACACTTTTCGCTGTCTGAGCTCTGAGCTCAGGAAGCTTGTAGATCGGTATAGAAGCCCGACGCTTCGTATCACCCGAGATGTCTCTTTCTTGTTTTCTCCTCTCAGTCCTCAATGATGTCATCCGAGAGGAAAGTATGGTTCAGTGAGTGCTTGGTTATCGAAAGAACGCACTCTGCTCACACCGCTCAGTCACCGGCTGTTCTTCAGGTTTTGGCCTTTGCATCACTGAATACGCATTGCGAGAGGGCGATCAAGTCGTTGCGACATTGCGCAAGCCTGAAGTTCTTTCCGCGATAGCCGCAAAGTATCCAGACAGGCTTTTAGTCCTCAGGCTCGACGTCACTAAACCGGCCGAGGTGACTGCTGCTTTTATCGCGAGCGGGCAAAAATTCGGGCGCATCGACGTGGTCGTGAACAATGCTGGGTTTGGTGCTATAGCAGAAGTAGAAGGTACAACAGAGAGCACTGCGCGAAGCGTCTTCGAAGTGAATTTTTGGGGCGCTTCGCATGTAAGCAGGGAGGCGGTTAGGTTCTTCCGCGAACAGAACCAGCCGATGGGTGGACGACTTCTTCAAGTGTCCTCTTTGTCAGGGATTCAATCATCGGCCGGCGCCGTGTACTATTGTGCGAGGTGAGAGATCACTTGACAACATGCAGTGATGTATTGATGCCCGTTGTAGCAAGTTTGGTATGTTATCGCACCATCGTGGAATCGCGGGGATTGACTTGGTGATGGTAGCTCTTGAAGCCCTAAGCGAAGGCCTTGCGGAGGAGCTTCACCCTGATTGGAACATCAAGGTAAGCCATCCGCGTACCTTTTCCAAGACTGCCAGCGTCTTACTACCATTCGCTGTCATGACGTTTTGGTAGGTGACTATCCTCGAACCTGGACCATTTCGCACGAATTGCCCTACCAAAAACGCGATAATAGACCCAGTGCATCCAGCATACACCGATCCTTCGTTACCAACGATGGAATGGCGTAATATCATTTCGAACTCTGATCCAGTGTTCAACGGTGATCCTGTTAAATTTGCAGAGGCCACCTACAGAACTGCCTACTTGAAAGATCCTCCTTTGAGGTTGCCTGTCCATCCTGCGTCTTTGGTTGTTCTGAGAGAAAAGGGGAAACAGTTGAATGAAACAGCGGACAAATGGGAATCGTGGTCGGAGGATGTGTTAATCAAGGATTGAAAATTCGAACCTTCAATAAACTGTTTTGCGGTGTCGCGCTCTCACCGTTTATCCGTTCTACCGAAACTGTCGAGGGAGTATGTAGAGCCAAACTGGACGAACTGAGACTCATCGCAGATAAGAGCGCTGTCTGAGAACATCAGATACATCTCTTCTTACCCCTCATCTCCGTCTGACTCAGGCGATACCACACTCAAATGTCCGGAACGGGCGGGCTGTCCCGCTTGTGCTAGGTGTCCGCGGGGGCAACGCCGCGGTCCCATCAGAATCAAGATGTGGTGTCTTACGATGCGGATGTTCCGGCGGCGAATGCTTCCACATGAAACCCTCCATTGACACTTCAAACGTTCAACGTCAGTGAAACATGGATCGCACCGGAACTAGGTAATGGTGTGCTGCGGAACGAAGTGAAGATACGGTACTACCTCAGCGCACGCCGAAAAAAACGCGAAACGCTGAGGAAAGAGAAGAATCGTGATCGATCTATCATATAGTGAATGATAAACTAACAAACATCATGCAATTTAGTTTGAGCTTGTCATGATAGACAGCTGGGCTTGAAGGTGAAAGGGGATAGACTCAGGGAGTGACAGGTTGAAGGCGTCTGTCATTGAGATCACCTTCGATGAGTGTCTAAGTGCGCGCAAGGTGACTGAGACCGACGAAGATGATGATAGCTACAGGCCCCTGAATTGATATACATACTACTGAGTAAGGTGGCGTTGATAAGCGCGACATGATCTGGGGCCGAGCGCAGCTTGTACGCAAACTGGCAAATGGCCGCAGTGTGACATGGGTCGCGAAACAGGCCCGTTATCCGCCCTCAAGTCATTCAACAGTGCCTGTCGGCAGTACCTCTCCGCCGGATGTGCGACGTGGCATCATTGGGACGAACCGACCTCGGATGTTCAAAGTTGATCCTGCTGCTTTCCATATAAACTGGCAATGGCTTTCTTCAGCACCATACACAGAGATTCCTGCTTGACGATATCTAGTGATAGTAACATCATCTTTCTCCCTCACCTCAACGATGTCATCCCAGACGAAAGTCTGGCTCAGTGAGTATCCGTTAGTCAGACGATGTCGTGTCCTCACCTTACTCAGTCACCGGTTGCTCTTCGGGGTTGGGTCTTTGCATCACTGAGCGCGCGTTACAACAGGGTGATAAAGTCATAGCGACGTTGCGCAAGCCCGAAGTGCTTTCTGAATTGGAAATCAAGTATCCCGAGACACTTCTCGTCCTTAGGCTCGACGTCACCAAGCCGGCAGAGGTGACTGCTGCATTCGTCGCAAGCAAGGAAAAGTTTGGTCGCGTCGACGTTGTTGTGAACAATGCCGGATTTGGTGTCATATCTGAAGTGGAGGGAACAGCTGACAGAGATGCACGAAACCTCTTCGAAGTGAACTTTTGGGGCGCTGCACAAGTGACCAAGGAAGCGGTCAGGTTCTTCCGGGAAGAAAATAAACCGGTGGGGGGAAGATTACTTCAAGTGTCATCTTCTTCGGGGATTAGCTCTTCCCCAAGTTCTGTGTACTATTGTGCGAGGTGAGCCATCGTTGGACAATGATCGATCACAGATGCTGATCTTGACTGTAGCAAATTCGGTATGTCGTCAGGTCGGAGAATGTCTTTGAAGGCTGACTTGTTTGCGAGTAGCTCTCGAAGCCCTAAGTGAAGGCCTCGCAGAAGAACTCCACCCTGACTGGAATATCAATGTAAGTCGTGCTGCTAAAAACCGCCATTGAAGATGTCCCACTCATGCGTTGACACGATTTCCTCAGATAACCATCCTCGAACCGGGGCCATTTCGCACGAAAGTTGTCGAGAACGCGATAACGGAGCCGATTCACCAAGCATACACCGATCCTTCGTCCCCAACAATGAAATGGCGCAATATCTTCGCGAATGCAGATTCAGTATTCAATGGCGATCCAGTCAAGTTTGCAGAGGCGGTCTACAGGGTGGCTTACTTGGAAGATCCCCCCCTGAGGCTGCCTCTCCACTCTCTGTCTCTGGCTGCATTGAGACAGAAAGGCAAACAGCTGCTGGAGACTGCGGATAAGTGGGAATCGTGGTCGGACGATGTGTTGATCAAAAATTGAAAAGATCTTCAGTGTACAAATGCAAACAAAGATGGGTAGGAATTACATGTGTTGCTCAGAACCACCGCTGCTGTGGCAGTGGAACTTAGTCTGTTAGCCGATTCAATTTGTTTCTTGTCTTCGGGTGTCTCCCGTGCGGCCTGTCACTGATGGGCATGGGATCATTAAAACCGTCAAAACAGATTTGATTCTACACACTTGTTAGTTGGACGTTCCATGACTCGGGGGACAATCGATCTGATACGCACGTTGCAAACGTCCATTACCATCGCGATTGTAAAATCACGTCGTGTTGGCGAGCTCAGCCTAGTGATTGATGGTGTACGTTTTGGCCGGATAACTTGATGCAGTGTAAGTAACCGGTAGCAAAGCATCATGGATAGATAGGACCCAAGTACTGGCACACATGGTTCATCACCGTACACACAGTTATCGGACCTATAGTCAGCTGCCCTATCCCTCAATGCTGCATCTGATTCCAATGTGCCAGTGGCCTACGACCTTGAAACCAGACATGCAGATCACAAAGTTAAATACTTTGAAGAGAATTTTCAGCGGAGTTTCATCTTCGCGGCAAGATTATCATGATATTACGAACTCGGCGCGGACGTGGTGGCCGAGATCCAAACCGCCATCCGCAGTGCGACGGTTGTTAATAACTTGGAAGTAGTGTTAGTCCTTACCGAGACAGTGAAATGGAGGGCAGGGAGAATTTATGCACCGCTACCGTATATTAGCCTTCCTTTTTTGGATATTCATTTTCCTCTCGTACTAGCTACACGCACTCCTTTCCTACTTACTGACCCACTGTAGTTATCTACGCATTCCTTAGTCGTTTCGAATCACTAGGGGAAAACACGAAGATCAGGGCGATTACTCAAGGCTTGAAGCTTGAAAGCTTGAAGCTCGAAGCTGGATGTGCATACTTAAGTTTCGCAGTGTTGTATTTTCTTCACTTCCGAGCCTCGTTGGGATCGTTGCCCTGGCTGTGAATATATTCGTTGGTTCCCGCATACATTCATTACCGATGAATGTAACTTATTGTAACTTATCAAAATCAAATTGTGGATGCAAGTTTATCTGGACGGGGTACATGTTATACGTATCATAATAATAGGGAATGGACGGGACTGGTATATGTCTGTACGATGAAGTGTTGCCGCGGTACAAGCTTGAACTATCGTAACTTAGTAGTAGCCCTGGTCAACATCTACAGTTCACATCGGCGAAGAACCCTGGGCTATGACGATGTGAATCCCTTATCAATGTGTGCCATCCTCAGCACCCCGAGTTGAACGGAAGCAACAAAGCCATTCGGGTACAGCAAACATTACAGCAGCAGTACCTGATTCTGGCAGATGCTATTGCATCTATAAGTGACGCACAACAGGAGAATGGCACACTCACCGTTATGTGGATCCGGCCGTCTGAAGGTCGAGGAGGCTGATTCGCTGGTTGTGTCTAATAGTGAATGAATAGTACGTTAGTTGTCACGACGGTCTACCACCACCACGTGAAAAGACAGACGGATTTTTCTGCCGAGTTCTGGGCATTACGAGCCTGAGAAGCGTCCTGCGTTTGATTCCGATTGTTGGACGTGTTAGCAGGCGCCTTTTTTCGTGACTTTGGTCTTGCAGGGGTACGCGGAGACCCTACGGTCCGCTAACGATGTTGTGAGATGTCTGGCAGGCTGATCATGTATCCCATAGAAGCAACTCACCGCCTGACGTTGCCCTGGAGCAAATATGGAGCGCCCCTGTTCGCGTGACGGATTAGTACCTGATGTTGACGGTAAGTCCCCTTTATCGGGAGGCGAGGGTTGTGAGGGATCTTGGTCAATGCGATCTCTCTTGCGCTTCCCTATCCGAGCATTAAACCATTGTCTAAGCGTTGATCGCCCGCCGGGTGCAACTACACCGGGCCGTTCATCTTGACGTGTCTCCACCGGGGGGCTATGCAATGATTGGGCTGTATCACGGACAACCTCGAGCTGTGGCTCCTCATCCACACAGGGATGGACAGAAGACATGGGAGACGGCGTCTTCAGTAAACTTCAACACAGATGTACGAACGGAGTGAAGTTAACACGAACCTCGTTGTAGTTGAATGCACTGGCAGGTACAGGTGGTCCGGAAGGGATTTCGAACTATGGCATCATAAGAAGTTGTTCTAAAAGTACGATTAGATAAACTTGTACATCCAGGGGGTCGCTGCTACCTCCTCCGCTGTGGGATATCGACTCGTGATGACCAGATGCCTGCAAACACAACTAAGATGTCAGAGAGATCCTCACGGCAACACAATGACGAAGGCGCACTCGCTTGGACTCGCTTGACTTGCTTTCATCTCTGCCAGAGGTTACCGGGTTGGAATCTGAGTCGGGAAGTTGGCTTTCATCTCCACCCGAGGTTGAATGGTCGTCTTGAGTGGATACCTAGTGCAGCGTGAACAATTCGCTAGCACCATACATGCGTGAAGACTTACGTCAAAATAATGTTCTGGAAGGATATCGTTGATGTTGCGGAGAATGACCTTCCCATCCTTTCGTCCTGTCGCAAGAAGGTTGCTATTTGGAGAGAGAGCAATCGAGTAGATCGATGCGCCCTCCTCGATGTCTGGACAAACCCGAGAGAGGGTCGACGTGTCCAGGAATATAATTAAACGAACCATGTAGGTGGCCATGAATCGGTTGTTATCAGCGAGAGCGATAGATTCGAGGGTCCGGCCTCGTATGACTGGCGATTTGACGAGGTGGGATCCCGTGGAGACGTCGAAAGACTTGATGGTGCTGTCCATACAGGTAGCGAAGATTTGTTGGCCATCCTTGGACCATACAAGCGGAGTGATGAGGTGATAATAGGCTGTCTGTGTGTCAATGGTGATGAGTTTGTTGCCGGTGCGAGTGTCGAAGATGCGAATGGGGCCGTTGATTTCGCAAGTTGCAATTTGGTTACTACTAGCGTTCGGAGAGAACTTGACCCCGTTGACATTATGGTCATGTTGGAGGGGGCCAACAAGTCGACTGCCCGTCGAAAGACTCCAGATGCTCATTTTATCGTCTCCATTGCCAGTGCCGGTCGCAAACGCAGCTGAATCCGGTGAAATGTCCACCGCACATACCATTTGGCCGTCATTGACATCGACGAACTTTTGCAGGAGCTCTGCGTCCCATATGTTCGCCCCCATGGTGGTCCCGCATATCACCAGGTCCCTCGACACACGAATGGAACAGATGCCCATCCCTGTTACTTCGCACACCTTCTGGCCATCTGCAATTCGCCACCGTCGAATCCCGTCTTCACCCCCACTGAAAAGATGCTCCCCATCTGGATGAAACGCAACCACGAAAATCCTGCGATTACTACCAGTGTCAAGCACCACAGTGTTGTCTTCCTGAATCGTCAGCGTGGTCCGATCGTTTCTATGAGTTGCTACCCACCAGTCTTCGTCGACGACATCCTCACAGGCAGCGCACGATATAGGGATCAAAGGGATAATAGGCAAGATATTATCTCGGACCACGCAGACGCGCAAAGTCCCCCCTCACACGTTTGTCAGTGCCGGTTACTCTAAAAGAAACAGTGTATGCGGTCACTGTAGTCGAAACGACCGTACTCTGACGATGTACCTACGCTTATGTAAGCTGTGGCTGAGAGCTTGGTTTCCAAGGGCACGAGGTCTGTTGTAACATGATTGGTCTGCGCAGGTGCCTCGTGTCTCCGGCGCTCGTTATGCTCAGATCCTGCTCGGAACATCAGTACTGTATGCCATTCGCCAAAGTTACCAGTTATGGCCCACATATCGGTGGACACTCACTTATTTCCCTGGCATACTCTTCTCCTGCTAGGTCAAAAATTTCAATACGATTTGCAGGATGCTCAGGAAGCCATCAACCAGCGGTCTTCATAAACTAATAAGTCATGTCGTCAGCGTGCATGCACGACGCGTTATGCAGGCATTTTCTACCAGCTCTGAAGCTAGACGTTGGACATTCTTTGCGTCATTACGCGAACTCTCAAGATCAGCACGACAAGAAGCCATACCCGAATCCGCGCAGAGTGCATCGCACTCCGCCATGACTCCGGTCTCTGCAAGCCGCTGGACCGGAGCACACAATGCTACGTGGAATTTTCCGGCAAAGCGAGCGTTTAGCGCTTAGCCATTCGGTGAGGGTTTCTGAGAATACTCATAACAGCTGAATCGCACATTGTTTCAGCCTCTTCCTATCCCTTCGCCTTGTGATGATAATTCGTGCGGAGGTGGGTTATAGGATGCTATGGCAACCACCATAAATTCAAAGGACTCCTTTCTGGCACATACTCTATTCTCAGGGTGTGTACCAATCGCTGTGTACTCGGAAATGATGGACCAGCTGATGTTCCAACAGACTGACATTAACGGACTATGTATAGATTTTGAATGAGTTGTACCATCGGCCCGGATATCGCCTTGTGAACCATGATAGAACGCGTCTCCCCGCCATGCCTAACAAGATCCGATATCGTCCAATCCGTCAAGTGCTAAAAACAGTGTATCGAGAGAGAGAAGGCACAGTAGCGCGTGGTACATGTTCAAGGACGGGGTGGAAGAGGATGGGATACCGCCACGCGTCACCCGACCCATGCCCACAGCCTTTGCAGGCGTCGAGCGCAAGTGGGGAGGAACGACCTCCAGCATATCCGAATATGCTGCCCCGGCTTATTCCACAACCTAGCATGAATGATGACGTCAAGGCGTTGGATCTAGACGTGTATTTTCGCTGATGGGGGTTGTGACATCACCCAGCGCTCCGAGGCGGTCGATACCACCATCCTCAAGACACGGCGACAGAACCCATGATGGGTACATCACCTTGAAGAGTATGTGATAGGTGTGTGCGTGGCCTTTCTGATGCGTGTCTTATCGCTGACTTCGATCCAGGAGAACCCCGCCACAGTGGGGGGGATGTCTGCGGGTACCTGACGTACAGTCACAGACGCCGGGATCCATTTAAGCGAGGCATTCCTTATGCTCGCATATAATCATCAAGATCCCAGTTTGCACAAGGTTGTTGGGTCGGACGGCGAGATCATAGAGTTTCTACTTGTCGATACACCTGAGGAAGCTAAATATGACGTACGGACGGTACGCAAATTTGTTTTTTCTGTATCATGAAGCGATCTGATGTCATCTGCCAAGTGGGCCGTTGACGTTGGTGGCAAGTATGAAGTCGTGTTGACTACGAGAGATGGATTACGGAGACATCACCTCGGAGATGTCATCGAAGTCGCCAGGTTTGAAAAATGGACCCACCAACTATTCATTCATCATGTCGAGCTCCGTCCCCATTGGTTGTTTAGTAGGTCCTAATTCACTCATGTTTATTATTGTGACAGCGACAAAGGTAAGCACAAGAAGCTGATCTGCGTTGAAGACGGTGGCAGACTGACTCATACTCTCTACGTCTAGTACGTACGTCTTGTAGTGACTGGTCAAGTACTCATGGACGCCTTCCACTCAGTCTCGGAGTTTTGTGTTTCTCCTGATTTTCGCGACAGCATTCCTTGTTATTCCCTTTTAGTAGAACCGCAAGTCCCCACTGTTGGGAGGACAGCCCGCTTGCATAACTATAGTTATATTAGCATAGTAATTCCTACATTTCCCTTTATGGATACCGTCGTTAGCTTTCGCAGGCTTAAGTGCTTACTGTAAGCCGCGACAACTCGTTACCTCGATTTCAACTTTGCAGTACCTCGCCGGTCCTTTTTCGCTTCGATGGTTTTCGACCGATGATGATATGGAACGGGAGAAACTGGACGAATTTGTTTCCAACGAAGGCACCGTAAGTCAACCCTCGAACAATCTCCGAACACTTGTAATTGTCACTTCAAGACGAGTGGTACTAAGCGAGTTTACTAGGTCGGTGCGAATACCGAGAAACTATGTCTTCCCTCCCCTTCGACTGCGTCAATTGTCGATATCAAGCTCTCTGAAAGTATACTACTTGTGGCGTAGTCCGCTCACTACCGACATGTCGCACAAGAAGCATCCTCGCGAACGCAAATAATCGTACGAAACTCAGTGTACCTCGTAAAGGTGTGTGCACAAGTTATCTTGCCGTGCTTCAGCCTGGTGAGCCAATGTCTTCTCCACTGTAATCCAGACTGAATCGAGATATCATACTATAAGTGACAAATTGCGTATCACTATCCAAAAGGGCTTGATATCGCTACCGAATAATCCCCTGAGACCTGTTGTGTCTCGGGCCTGGAACGGGGGTTGCACCTATGCGAGCAGTCATAGAGGAACACTGCGTGATCGTCGTTCCTAACCCCGTCTAGCTACAATACTTTACTTTGGGTGCCGCTCAGCCCCAAAGGATCACCACTATGGCGTAGAGTGGGAAGTATATGAAAGAGCAGGAAAAATCACCTACCGCGCTGCGTTCTCACGCGATGGTGCCCGAGGCACGAAGAGGACCCACGCTCAAGATCTTCTGCGACTGGGTAAGGAAAGGGTGTGGCAACTTCTTAGAGTGGAGGAAGGGTGTTGATAATTTCCGGATGAGTCGCACACGAGGGGGCCGCGTTAACAGCAAGATGGACAAAAGAGGTTAAATATCTCCATGGTCTTCGAACAAGGTGCCTGCTGCCGTACGTGAGGCCAGGGAAGCAGCCGAAGAATTTGGGGATATGCTTTGCAATGGACGCGGAAGATTTATCGAGGAGTGCTGGAGTTGACCACAGTATGTAGGTTGATTTTGTGACAGAATTAGTTGGGCATCGATTCATGTTGCTCACCAGCTTGAAGGTTAGCCGCGGTAAGAGCCGAAGAGGCGGGGAAAGTTCGGCCTGGAAATTTTCACCTTTACGCTGTACCTGATTGTAGAACTTCAACGACAAAGGACATCCAATTGTGGCCCACAGGATGCTAGTTTCAAAGTTCTTTGTCGGTCACGTCCTCACTTGTTCGATGTTTGTTAGCACGCTTAGGCCCCCGTAAAAGTGTTTGCCCTGAACATGACGCAAGATTCAAGTTGCATGTACAGGCACGTCGTATCTTCAAATCCTGTCTGCCTTCTGAAGTTCATTTTGGGTCTCGGTCCTGTGCTGGCAGGCTGCGGGCATTGGAAGAAACGCAGGCACCATGACGTGTCGCGCCCAGTTGACCAATGATAACAATGTGGGTCCATTCCTGTGTAATTTGGCCTCAGGTTGTCGAATATTGGATAAATTCTTCGCCACACGCTGACGAGTACTAGACAAGCTGTCCTTCCTCTCTTCCCCACCGCCTCACACCAAATCCCGTTCTCAAATATTGTCCACCAAGATGTCCAATTCTGTCCTTGACCCTGGGGATATCAGCACGTTAAAATATCTTGTCACGCATGTGTTCTGTCCTCTCCAGCTCCCTAATGGTGACGACCACAGCATTTCCAACGATCGCTCTTTGGTCGCAGCAATCGCTACTGCTTCTCGTCTTTACAATGACCACGCCAGCCAAGGCGGCGTATTTCAGTGGCCGAACATTTCACGAATGCTGGAAAATCTACAGGCCATTATGCACTCTCCAAGCCTGGACCTGTCCCAGGTCACTTCGCTGTTGATCAGCATGAATGTTGGAGGTGACCGCTGGAGTGTGTGGCGTATCTCGAAAGCTCACGACGTGCAGATATCCTTACATTTCTTATCCGATCCCAGAATGCGGCTGTCATCTTCAGAAAGCAGAAACATTCAACCGTTTTCGAGTCATTTGAAGTGTCACCCAGGACACAAGATGTTATGACCACGCAGGGCAAGCTCATTTGTTCTTATCCTGGGCCCGCCATCGAGATCCCAAACAACGTGTTCGATGACAACAACTTTCTTTCAGAACTCGCCAACTTCCTTGCTCACATGAATGAAGACACACTCGACGCTGCTGCAACCACTCGCAAGGCACAGTCCACCGTTGTCGAGCCCCGAGACACCGCTCACCCCCGCTATATCACCGAGTTGCTTACTGGCATCATGAGGAGTGTCGGTCATCCTGCCGAGATCGTTCGTATCAGCAAGCGTATCGGCGACGATGTTGTGTGGAACAACTCGGAGCTGCCGTGGCGACGTTCGTCGCTCTGGCTTCTCATTCGAGTTGCTATACAAACATCGCTGGACCAGTCCGAGTCTAGCCTTGGATATGATACCTACAAATCATTCATACTGTTCTTCATGTGTTGCCTCGCGGGGGAACAAATCACGGCCCATCTCCCCAACGATCTCATCCAGTTCATGTCCTCCAAGATCAGTCGACGGTTGAGGAAGCTTGGTTCTTCCGCGCCCGACTGGCTTTCGAGGATTGTTTTGCAGACTTGCACATCCCTTCGATCGATCTTGGACCAGAGATGGGAATCAGTGCAGGTTGCTCAACGTATATCCCCTTCCTGGAGCCCTTCCAAACTTGATCTTACCCTTGACACTCAACTCTCACTCTCCAGCAGTGGCGACTATATTCAGAACGCTCTCGCTTCTCGCAGCGTCGATTCGACCAGCGCAGGCTTCGCGCCCAGTCATCGTCGTCGAGGTACACTCGATGACTTTCTATCTTCCGACGGGAGCTTTTTTGAGGAGGCATATAGCAGCGAACCCTATGTTACGCTGTACGACGTCGAGCGGGCGGTTGAGCAGGGTATTGATGGTTGGGTTTCTCGGGTCAAACATAACGACGAAACCTGCGTGAAGCTTGAGGTCTTGGCAGAAAAATACTCATCGAGAGCAGTGAAAACGTACGCGAACAACCCGGAGCTCTTGTCGGTCATGTTCTTGACGACGATCGAGCTGTGGGTTGCGCTCGACAAATTAGCCATCAGGGAAATCTCGATGCTCGCGGACTACTCTCCGGAGGTTCCAACACGTATTCTAGAAGATCTGCTACTTTGCAAGACCGCCAGCCTTGATCGTCTTCGTCAAGTGTACCAATATATCTCTCATCGCCACTCCCGGTCACGCAGTGGATGGTCGGTGTTCTCTCCTCCCACTGCAGACGCTTTCGCCATCCGCTTTTACGAAGGATCTCCGCACCTTCAAGGTTTGAAGGGACGGATCGAGGAAGCAGCGCGGGAACAAGTCCGCGCAAAGGTTGCCGAACTCGAGAGGCTGAAATCTTGCTATGCCGATCTCCAGCAACAGGCAGCCAGGCTTGATCACGAGTTTTGGGTCAATTGGTATGGTAATAGATCTCACGACAGATATTGTCAGAAATGCCGTCTCGAGGAACAACGATTAGAGATCGATGTCCATGAATGGCCGTTACCGGCTAACCAACTCCAGGCCGAGGCCGTCGTTTTCGAACTAGATTGCCCAGTCTCTTTCAACATGTGGCGCAGTGCTACATTCCACCTATTGGTCGACCTATGTTCGCCTCCCGTTGAACCGACAGATCCCTACATCCAACTCTTTGACTATGCCGCGCTCCGGCCGTATCTTCTGCAGCATCCGAGGTCACGGATCACATTCGCTTCCGATACAAAGCCATTCGTCGTCACCCACTACAGGACAAGAACCATCCCCGTCACGCAGAATGAGGTCTGCGTCAACAGCGGGTTGTCATACTATGGGTTTGACCACCGTGCTCGTATTCCTCTTTCAGGCGCACTGAGTCATGTTGATGTCGGAGGATACTGCACGTACAAGCTGCAAAGCGGACCATACCAGAATTTGCAAAATTATGTCAACAGTACTTCCCACACGTCAAACACAGTCGTCGCAAATCAAGCCGACTGCCACAAGGACCTTTCCATACATGAATTCCTTGCATTCGGACACCTTCGTAGTGGTGGCGTTCTTCAATGGCTCAGCATCATACGAGAGATTCGAGGCCGATCGCTGAGTTTCCGTCGTCACGAAGTCCATTTTCTTTTGGCGAAGGCAGTCTCCCAGGTTGGACCGTATGTCGATGAGAGGTGGTCGTGGCATCGGGAACTCCAAGAACCCTTGTTTGGCCTTACCCTTCTGGGAGAACTTGAGAGTCTCGTCCGGGATGTCGAAGCTAATTGGCTGGAAGCGGTGACAATGGACACTATTTCCTTTTTACTCCGTCGACTACTTGCGTCCAGCACTGATCAAGCCCTCTCCCTAAAGGCGCTCGGACTACTTCGCACCGTGCGCACCAGGGTGTTCTCCTGGGTGGAGGAGTTATCCGCTAAACTTACAAAGACTCCGGAGGATGAGGAATTCCGTGGATACTTGAGGGATACCTCCGCAATTTGTCGAAGCACGTTCGATGTTGACCCTACCATGTTCCGAGACGTGCTTCGTTCCCCGGAAGACGTTGAAATGCTCCTTTTTTCCGCTGCATTAATCCACGACCATACTCCCGCCGATGTCAATTGCCTTCCCATTCATTCGAAGTTACTTCTTGATCGAGATCGACGCCTCTCCCTTGCTCTCGAGGATATGCTGAGCATCATCACCAAGGGCAATTCAAGTGGCATTGTCCGTGCGATCACGCGGATTTGGTCCGACTACCGTCCATGTTCGATGTGGAGCCCACTACCGGAAGCCAATGCACGCTGGTTCTCGTGCATGACCCAGTCCCCTCAACTGGTACACTTCAATCTGCTCGATGGAACACTTTTGGTGGATGGGAAACCGCTCGGACGACTTCCGAGCGAAATTTTGCGTCACCCCCTCTACGGTCAATTGTTTGGAGAGGTGCGTCGTGCAGTCCTTGGTACATTGCAGGTTACCGACTCGTCCCATAGCAAGTACTTGATATCATACCTGCTTATATCCCTGGTATGGATTATTCGACGAGAGGTATGATTTCCGGTCACCAGGTAAGCGCACTCTCTGAGGCGTGAGACAACCAGACTCAGATGGTATACACAGGTGTACTTTTCGCTTAGAGGAAATGGTTCGGATCTCGTGATACAAGCGAAACGAATGGGAGACACCGCCGAACAATCTGAACTCTTGGAGCTCATTCCTAGAGAAAATTTGAACGGAGACTTACCGGATGTGTTGCTCGAGGGTCATACTCACTGGTTGAGCCTCTCGTCGTCCATCATGGAGATTCGCCCTCTCGATAGCCTTTGGGAAGCTTCGCAGGAGAACTGGAGGATAAGTTGTGTTCCTGGGCAATACCGCGCGTATAGAGGCGATGAATGCCTCGTAGACATCCGAAGCCGATCCTGGGATATGGTTTCGAATCTGTTGAAGCCTCTCGATACGCCACAGAATCTTCTTATCAGTGTATCAATACCGGCAACCGACTCCAATAACGCATCGTTGCAACTCTCCGTGGTTTTACCCCGCTATAGCCTGTCCTTTTACGTCGACGAAGATGGAGACCTTTTATGTCGTAGCATCCGTGGCATGATTTATGACGAGAACCAATCTGCTGGAACCATGTTCGGTTTGATGGATCAGCTTGTGCTTCGCCCGAAGTCTAGGGCCGTTGACCTTGTCCCTCGTTGCGTCCTGATCCCTGAGGGCACGATTTCATTCCAGAAGGTTGACCATCACGTTCGTGTCAAAGTCAACACCGGTGACTCCGCCCTGCGATCGGTCACCTACCAGACGTATACCGCTGATACAGACCTGGGTTGCTTGACTGGGAACGGAAGCTTGACGGACAAGTTGTATTGTGCTTACCTGCACGCTTTGACTAGCGGATGTGGTACCGATCCCCTTACGGGTAGATCTGGTACAGAGGAAGCGCTGTCCATATTGCGGTCGGCCGGTTGCTGGTCAATCATGAGGTTCAGCCCTCGTGACGCAGAGCTCCTGAGCTTGATCGCATCCATGTGTCCTTCCAGAACCTGGTACCCCAAGCATCTCACATGTATGCAGAAAGTGGAGTGGCTCGATCTTCCGATAAATTCCCAGCATCACGAACTGTTCACTATTGCGAAAGAAATTAAGGAACACTACGAAATACTCCAGTTATTCCAGGAGAGTCAACCCAAACCTTCGTTCCAAAGCTTTCCATCTCAAGAAGATCACCTACTGCGTCGGAGCGCACGACGAGCGGGATATCTGTTTCCATTCGAGTTCGCTGGGCGGCCTCCCGAATCTGATTTCGATCTCACATACGCAGCTAGGGACCGAGTGGTGGCTGACTCTGGCGAATATCATGCTTATACGGCGGCGGGGGCCGTTTACCACCGGACCGCCAGTGAGACAAACATCGAAATATTGAGCATGGTGGAATCGTGGAAGAAGAGTGTGTCTGGTCACGCCGCTTTGTCTCTCCGCTATGAGAGCTCGTGGTTGCACCCTAATCTTCCATCGATATGGCTCATGACATACAATCTACTGCGAAAAGACGAAGAAGGAAAGTGGTGGCAGATGCTTTTCTCGCTGCCCGCCATGGCGTACTCTTCGCCGGAACATGGCGATCTCGTGCCCGTTTTCGTGACCTTTGCATCTCATCCACAAATCCGTCTCGAGTCTCCCCCACACTACGATTCTTATGATCTCTCATCCGGTTACTATCCCTCGCAGGACTCCCTGCGGAGTTATGTTTTCAATTGTGCTCGTCGCTTTGAAGATAGTCCGGAGAGCTCCGAATCCGCGAGAAGGGACGAGGATCTCTCTGAGCTCAGACAACGTCAAAAGCGAGCCTATGACGCCAGACTAGACTCGGACACTACGGCAACCGTCGCCCAATTGCTTTGCGCCTGGCCATGCGAGACGCCTTCACATTGTTCACTCAATCGTGCTCTGTATGATGTTGCCGGTTTCACATCCAACGTTCAGAACCAGTTCTCCACATGTTACCGCAACCTCAAACTTAAAGAACACTTCGCCCGTGTCCAGCAGATCCTCAACGGTGTCCACTCTCAAGCTATTCTATCCCCAGCCCAGTACTCATTTGAACCTTCGCAAAGCGTCCCCTCTTCCATGTCATGGATTCTCACCATAGACCAGTTATTCTCCAGGGCTGCCCCGTCGTTACGAATGCATAACAAATTGCCTCCATATGCGGGCGAAGCTGTAAATACCTCATGTTCCGGCTCCGTCCCATTGCATCGACTCATTTCGAGTGCGGAAGAAAAGGCCCAAAACCCGTTCCAGCGTCGATACATATCTGCTCTCCGACGTAGTGCCGAATGCTTTGAAAGTGACACACCTCTTCAAGTTGCGGGTCGTGGCTCGATGCAATTCAATTCTTGCTGGGGGCTTCTGTGGCTTCTGTGTCTTCCGTGGCTCCCGTGGCTCTGTGGCTCTGAGGAACAGTCTAGGGACTCAACTGGGGTGGCTGAGGGTGGGGGTGGTTTGCTGATGTCACCAGATGTTGATATACTTGAGGCACACTACATTCGATGCAAGGACGGCTGCATCAAGGCCCTGCGCCATCTTACGCAACATCTAGGTCCGAGCAGTCGCAGTGAACAAATTCTGGAGCAAGCTGGTCAATGGCCACGCATCACCATAGATTCCCTTCTTCGATCCCTCGCATCCAACTCAATGAACACATTACCAGACGACTGGAAGAGATGTCTGGTTCGGTTGGCGCTGCTTATCCTGGAGCTCCAGCGTGCTCGAAGATTACTTCGACTACGCCTGGATAATCTTTGTGAAGATCTCTGCAGGGAGCTCCAAAACGAGGGTTGCGATGGTTGGGACGCCAAAGCACATCCAGACTGGTTACTTATTCAGGTGGGCTCTCCGTGTCTTATACAGGTATACACGCTAACGCCGACTAATATAATGCCTATAACAGCTCCAGGGCAACTTCTTTGTTCGTCGCGTCCAGGCTGAAGTAGCTGATGAAATGATATCGCCGGGCTCGGGTGAGAACACGGCCATGCAACTCAACATGGGCGAGGGAAAATCGTCTGTGATCATGCCGATCGTTGTCGCCGTCCTTGCCGATGGCGATCAACTCGTCCGCGTCATTGTTCCAAAAGCTCTGACGACACAAATGTTTCAGATTCTCGTTGATCGCCTTGGAAGACTCACCAACAGGCGTGTTTATCATCTCCCATTCTCTCGCTCCCTTGAGCTCGATCATCAAAAGGTCTCCGCTCTTCGTACGCTCATGTCAGCATGTATGAAGGAGCGCGGGATTTTGGTCGTACAGCCAGAGCATGTTCTGTCGCTCAAGCTAGTAAGCGTAGAGAAGCAGCTACCGCAGGAAGAAGACTCTTGTGTGGCCATTCCGTTACTGGAGTTGCAGAAGTGGCTCCACTCTCGCTCGCGGGATCTTTTGGACGAGAGCGATGAAATCCTGCACGTTCGCTACCAGTTGGTTTACACCATTGGCCACCAAAAACATATGGAGGGCCACCCTGAGCGATGGACCACCACCCAACAAATCCTCAGCCTCGTGAGCAGGCATGCGTGCTCACTTCAAATGCTCTTCCCTCTCGGGGTGGAGTACCAACATGGTCAATCCGGATCGTTCCCTCATCTCCGTATCTTGCAACAAAATGCTGGTGAAAAGTTGATTTCATGGATTGTGCAAGACGTCATGGACGGTCACCTTCCAAACTTCAGCCTCGGACAGCTCCGCTCGGAGATGCGGCATGCCATTCAAAGCTTCATATCGTGTGATGACGTCCTCCCCGGAGTTCTCTTATTGATCAAGGACCACTACTCCCATCAATCGCATCTGTGGAGTGGTCTTTTGCTGCTGCGTGGACTCTTGGCAACTGGCATCCTCTTGTTTGCTTTCAGGGAGCGACGGTGGCGGGTGGATTACGGTCTTGCTCCAACGCGCACGATGCTGGCAGTTCCGTATAGGGCAAAGGACGTTCCCGCTCAAAGGGCCGAGTTTGGACATCCAGATATCGCCGTTATTCTCACCTGCCTATCTTACTACTACGGTGGTCTCACAGAAGAGCAGTTGAGGCTTTCATTTGAGTTCTTGCTCAAGCAAGACGACCCATCACCAGATTACGACCTCTGGGTTCAAGACTGCAACGTGCCCGAGTGCTTGCGTACTCTTAGTGGCGTCAATATCAGGTCATCGCAGCAATGGAGAGAACATCTCTTTCCTCTGTTTTCGCGGAACCGAGCGGCGGTTGATTTCTACCTTTCGAATGTGGTATTCCCGAAAGAAGCAAAAGAGTTTCCTTCAAAGTTATCGTGTTCTGGTTGGGATCTTGCTGAGAAGAAAGAACGCCTTCTGACTGGTACGTTGGTTAAATGAGTTTTCAGCCTACCGGAGTTGGCTCAATCATATCCTAGGGTTCTCGGGAACAAATGACGGACAATACCTATTACCCCTGGCTATCACCCAACGCGACCCCGACCACCAACGAGGAACAAATGCGAAAGTACTAGCCTATCTTCTGCAGCCGGAGAACAACCATTATATGTGCATGACCCACAAGAACGGCGAGCGACGAAACACCCGTGAATTCCTCGAGGTCTTGGTTGACCAGAAGCCCGAGATCCGCGTTCTTTTGGATGTCGGTGCCCAAATGCTCGAACTTGATAACCTTGAACTGGCCAGAGCGTGGCTAGATGTCAGCACTCACGTCGCTGCTGCCATTTATTTCAGCCAGGATGACGAGTTAACAGTGCTCACGCGGGATGGAAGGACGCAGCCACTGCTGTCATCGCCGTTTGCGCAACAGCTGGATCAATGCATCGTCTACCTGGACGACGCTCATACGCGTGGTACCAACATCAAATTTCCCACCGGATTCCGTGCCGCGGTGACGCTAGGCCCAAAACTGACCAAAGATCGATTGGCTCAATGTATGCATGGCCTACGCCAGTTTCGTCCACAAATCTGACTGATCATCACTTGTAGGCTGCATGCGGATGCGGAAGCTCGGCCATGGCCATTCCATCAAGTTTTTCGCACCCCTCGAGGTTGAACGGCGTATTCGCTCTGTGGCAAGGAAAGATTCTCGGGACAGTGTCGACACCACGGACATCCTGCTCTGGACAATTCATGAAACCTGCGACGATATTCAGCAGCGGGTGCCTCATTGGGCCCAACAAGGGATCGACCATACTTCCCGATATTCTGTTTGGACTCGCTTCTGTGGGGATGAAATAACATCGGACGACCTATCGGACAAATGGCTGCAGCCGGAAGCGAAGAGGTTGGAGGAGCTCTATGCACCCCACAGTCCAAAT
Organism: Zangia roseola; assembly: GCA_038090095.1. NCBI lineage: Eukaryota > Fungi > Basidiomycota > Agaricomycetes > Boletales > Boletaceae > Zangia > Zangia roseola. The sequence goes on from JBBPMD010000106.1 coordinate 25,307, forward strand.
CCTACCTGGTTGGCCAATTCGGACATTCATGAACGTTGCATTGAACTTGGGGTATCGACGCTGCACGACGTGAGTATGGATGAAGAACAGGAGCGCGAGGTGATTCATGAAGCTGAACGTGAACGACAAGTGGAACGCCCTCCAAAGGTATCACCGGCCACCCATTCACTCCATCAAGATCTCGTTGCCTTTGTCAAGACAGGCATCGTCCCTCCAAATAGCCAGGCATTCCGACCAGCTTTCGAGACTCTCGCCGCAACTGAGGCAGCCACCGACGAGGCAGACATTTGGAGCACAAATTTACTGGTCACGGTGGACTTTGAGAAGACCGTGGAGTCGATCATAATTTCAGACGACTTCTTACGCCCTGTGCAGTGGATTGTATCTGGGAAAAGCGCTAACCGTGACGCGCTCGTTATATTGAGCCCTTTCGAAGCCGAGCACTTGATGTCGGAGATCAGATCCAGTGGCAACGTCCACCTCCATGTGCACACACCCCGCGTCATCAAGTCGATGAAACCATGCGATGACCTTGCGTTATACATCATTCCCGCTGTCCCAATCCCGGCGTCGGCTCCTCCCTCGCAGCTTATTGATCAGCTGAACGTGTTTGCTGGACAGCTGTACCTGAAGGACTACGAGACTTATATTCGGTTATGTCGTTTCTTGTGTGTGTATGCGAGGGACCTGACAGACGAAGAAAATATCGAGGTAGAAAGTGACGGGTTCATTGCACCGAATAATCGACCGGAGCACTTGAAGAGCCTGTTTACGTTCCAGGATACGCCCTTGAATTCCGTAAGGGCGTTGATGGCCCTTCGCAGGAAAGGGATGCGCTTTGCACCCACCCACATGGGTCAACTTCTTGACGGACGCTTACTTTCGGAACGCGATTTTGAGGGCCTGGGTAGTGGTGGTGTGAGTCTCAATCTATTTTTTCTTTACCGTAACTGATGTCCGTACGCGACGTTACCATCCAGGACGCCAAGAACCATTGACACGGACGGGTTAGTTGTCTGGGCCAAGGCTCGGAAGTTGTCGAGACGCAGTTAGATTGACTCGCTAAAACGCGAGGCGCCGAGAATTTCGGGCACACCGAACTGTTCATAAAACTGAATAGTAATGTAAAATATGAGACACGCGAGTCATTGATCGGAGAACCGATTTTGTGCGACACCGCGCGCAGCTTGTTGAAGATCGCCGTAGTGCCAAGTTCCACCTCACCCTCTCCTCCTGGGCTCGAATACGTACGCTCGTCTTGCCCCGCAACTTACTTAAGGTCTACGTTACTGTCAATCCTCAGGGAAAACGTGTCCGACTCGGAATCTGCGCCTCTCTATATAATTATCTAGCACCGCATTGACATCAGTGGATGGTTTGTGTCACTCCGAACCGACGCTGAGTGGAACTTGATCTGTTAGCCGATTCGATTTTATTTCTTGCTTTTGAGTGCCTCCCACCGGTTGACTCCATCGCGCCACTGGCAAGCACGACATTATTAAGACCGTCAAAACAGATTCGTGACTCTACACACTTGTGAGTTGGACTATAACTCGAGAGACCACCGATCCGATACGCAATCTCCGTAACAATGGGTTGCTGAGCTCAGTCCGGTGATCCTATGGAGTCCACGACATAGCTCGATAATGCCGGTTCCTCAGTGTGAGCTCCCGTGGAATTGGTACAAGGGGTAACGGCCTCCGATCGAATTGAGGTGACCGGCTTTTATGCGTCATGGGATACCGATGCGCGTTGCATCGGTGGTGTACATTTTGGCCGGATGGGCCCGGAATGCGATGTAACAGTCTTCTGTATTCGGTGATAAGTAACCGGGGGGAGAGCGGCATTGTGTTATCATGATGGAGGTAACTGTCGTCAAGTCACCTTCCAGGATATTGGATGATCGATTGTCAGTGACGTCCACGTCATATCCCAGGCCCCTGGCTTCCCAGTGAACGACCAGCTGGAGTTTATTACTGTAATAACTCGGTAGCATTAGATGCAGTATGATAAAGATGTGCAATGATCCGGACTTACCCTAACCTTGCCATACAGTAACTCTGTTTAAGCTTAGAATCGACTCTAACTCTTTGTTACGATGTCTTCCGACACCAAAGTGTGGTTCAGTCAGTGTCTTCTTCTCAGAACAAGTTCCCGTTCTTACCTCATTCAGTAACCGGTTGCTCTTCAGGGTTTGGTGTTTGCATTGTTGAGTGCGCATTGCAAAAGGGCGACAAAGTCGTAGCGACGCTCCGCAAGCCCGAGGTCCTTTCCGATTTGGCAACACGGTATCCCGAGACGTTGCTAGTCCTTAGACTCGACGTCACTGAGCCGGCAGAAGTGACCGCCGCTTTTATTGCGAGTAGGGAGAAGTTTGGACGCATCGACATAGTCGTGAACAATGCCGGATATGGTGTCGTAGCAGAAGTGGAAGGAACAGTTGATAGCAATGCACGAGGCCTCTTCGAAACGAACTTTTGGGGTGTTTCGCACGTGAGCAGGGAGGCGGTCAGGTTTTTCCGTGAAGAAAACAAGCCGATGGGGGGGCGACTTCTTCAAATTTCATCTTTGTTGGGAATACAGTCGCAAGCGGGTGCCGTGTATTACTGCGCGAGGTGAGCCATCTCTAGGTGATATGCGATAATTGGTGGTAATGCTTGCTGTAGTAAATTTGGTGTGTCCGAGTCTTCTTAACGTTGTACAAGATCTTCTATGAGGCTGATCATGACTTGGCGGGTAGCTCTGGAAGCCTTGAGCGAAGGTCTCGCAGATGAGCTTCACCCTGACTGGAATATCAAGGCAAGTTGCTCATAAACTATTGCAAAGATCACCACCAGACAGCCGCTGATGCACACTATGGCAGGTGACCATCATGGAACCGGGACCATTTCGCACGGGCGTTATTACGGGGAACCTTGTTGTCGCCCCGGTCCACCCAGCATACACCGATCCTTCGTTACCATCGATGAAATGGCGCAACATGCTCGCAAATCCTGGTGCGGTGTGGAAAGGTGATCCTGTCAAGTTTGCAGAGGCCGTCTACAAAGTCGCTTACTTGGAAGACCCCCCTCTGAGACTGCCTCTCCACCCTTCCGCTTTGGCTGTTTTACGAAAGAGAGGCAAACAGTTGGTCGAAACTGCGGATAAGTGGGAGTCGTGGTCAGAAGACTTGCTGATAAATTAAATTGATTCATACATCATGTTGTTGTTTACAAGATGACACGCAAGTTCATCATTGACCAGATACTCACCCTTTATGGCGGGTATCTCTCGCGGAACAGTAATACCAGAAGCCTTGGTTAACGTCAACTTTATTACGAATCCCAACAAGACCCCACCATCCTTCAATGCACACGGCAAACGCACCGCGATATTTATTCAAGACGAGTGTCTCAAACACCGCTTCATACGCTCCCGTGACACCTCAGGCATCTTTGAACGTCCCGAACGTCTTCATGCAATCAAACTGGGGCTTGCCGCTGCTATCGCTCGCATCGAAGACGTGGAGTCTGTCACAAGCTCCCAGAAACCAGAACGCGCGCCGACCTCTTCATACAGCGATGAAGGCGATCTAGCAGCGGCACTAGCGCGTATGGCGATCGCGCCTGACCCGAGAAATGGCGCAGGTTACCCGCTCCGTGCGGACTCGGTCACCATCCGAAGAACGTCCGCATCCGTCAGTCTCCTTAACCACGCCGCCATCAAATACGTCCATGGCGACATCGGGCGAGACGTCTACCTCGAAAACCTCATTGCATGGGCGCGCGATAGCCAAACGAACATCACAAAAAAAGGGACAGAGATTCCAGAGGGCATTCCACCTCTTGATTTATACCGTTAGTATTTCTATGCGAATCTCTTTGAATGATCCAGTCTTCCTTACGTGCTAATTGCCTCCCACATGCAGTTTGCCCTGGTTCCATCGATGCGATTCAAGGTGCCGTTGGAGCTGTGTGCGAAGCAGTTGACGCCAGCGTGACAGTCACGCGCGGGCCGCGCCCAGCTGCAAGGGGACCGGATGACCCTTGCGAGCGCGCCTTTGTGGCGATTAGGCCGCCTGGACACCACTGTGGGGAGGACACGCCTTCCGGGTTTTGTTTTATCAACAACGTCGTCGTTGGCGCTGCACACGGTACCTCTCTCACTCGTGGTCGCGCATGCCCCGTGCCCTCACAATTAGACTCACAGCACATCTACAATATGGCATAAATAGAACCATCATTCTCGATATCGATTTGCATCATGGTGTGTCCTGGATTCTATGCAGGTGTTTTGTCAGTCACCGTTTCTTGCAGGAAATGGGACCCAGTCCCTTGTATGGCAAATAAACGAGGAAACCTATCAAAAAACACTGGAGCCTGAACAGTCGGAGGCTGACGCGATCCCCGCAAAACCAGGACCACGGATATTTTACGGTTCCTTACACGATGTACTATCTTTTCCATGCGAGGTCAGTGAGTGATTCCACACTGCATGATTCTTCATTTACTGTGGCATAGGATGGTAAACCAGTAATGGTGCAAGCGGCTTCTACCTCAATTCACGGTTCGCACGGGCAATACATCGAAAACATCCACCTTCAGAGATACGACTCAGAGGCCTACTTCTGGGGCGCTCTTTACCCCAAGTATCTCACTCTCTTACATCGCGCTCGCGAGTTCTTGGATGAGACAGGCGGACCAGGTGATGATGTCATGATATTCATTAGGTTCGTATTGGCTCCCAATAGGAGTCGATCCACTGCTAACCACTTTTGCGGGTCATCTAGCTGTGGGTTTGACGCTGGAGAGCACGAATACCCATCGATGTCTCGCCATCACCGCAAGGTTCCCGTCGGGTTTTACCACCGCTTTACTCGCGAGACATGCCGACTCGCTGATGCGTATGCCCGGGGCCGTGTCGTGAGCGTGCTCGAAGGGGGATACAGCAATCGCGCATTGACCAGTGGCGCAATGGCACACCTCTGTGGACTTGTGGACATCCCCAGCTTGCAGACCACATCATTAGACGCCGTCGACTGGGTCGACTACGCCTGGTGGAGTGTAGGCAATCTCATCAAGGTGTGTGGCGCCTCGTCCACATCTCGCTTCCTCGGATAAATACCGAAATCACCCTGACTATCTTTCACAGCTCGAAAAGGCTACCAAATCACGCAAGACCGCCGCTGCGCGCGCGAACATGGACACGTGGCTCGCTCGCACTGTCGAGCTCCTCGAGATACTCAACGGGGGTAGATCAGACTCGACCGTCAAAGCGTCTTCCTCCTGTGGTACGAGCGCCGGCCCGGACGATGCGAGTATGACACTCCGCGAGCGGAAGAAGCCCGCGTTCGGTGGTGGGCTGCCAGATTCGATCCGCGCGGGAAAGAGTATAGCTCGGAGCGCTTCGGCGGCGGCAGGAAAGCCTTCCGTGGAGCGTACTGCCTCTGGCAAAATTACCACGTCGCGTTCTCCTTCAGCTGGGGCGTTGAAACAGGAATCCAGTGGTCGCGAGGAGGGGGAGGATCCGACTAGTGGGACGGGGAAGAAAAAACTGCCGAGGGTCATTTTGCGTGTTCGGCCGCCTGATCAAGCTAACAAATGATGACCTGTGTGATGTGGGAGTTGTGTAGGAAGAATGTGTCTTGTGGTGGTTGCCTGCTCCGGATGACCTTGTGATACAGTACTCGCGTTTACTATAAATAAATGTATGTACATAAAATTTGGAATCTTGAGCATGTACAATTCTGACGGCACCATTCTGAGCAGCCAAGTAAGTTTCGGACCTGTGTGGTATTATTGTCCACACCCCCGGCGGGACTCGTTCAAGTAAATAGAAGATCAATCGATCATCGGATCGCCCATCGCCTACATCAACTGCCAAATGCAACACGCGAGTCGATCATGAATATATGAGGCGCAAATGAACCAGGCGATCGAGGAGAGTACCGGGCCCGGTCTGTGGCTCTCCAGGACGCCAAATCACTTGCCGACCAACCAACGGTTCAGCGATCCCGACCAAAAAACACCTTGACCATTGTGATTCGCCAAACCTCTACGCTTGTACATCCGATCCGATCCTCGCGGTCCACACATGGACACCTTCTTCACGTTCACCCATGAAATGCAACAACCGCGGCTTCCCCGAACCCGGCCGCATGGCGAACATGGCGGACGACCCTGCAAACGTCTTGCCTAGAAAGAAATGAAACCCACGATCAACACCAAAGAACCGATCGCCTACCTATTTCACGGCCATATCTGTTGGCTATCACAACGAGTACCTCTCGCTGACCGTTGTCGTCCGTGGATGTATGTGTCTCCTTGGCCCACAAGGGTCGTAACCGCATCGCCCAATAATTCAGTACTTCCCAGTTCGGTTCCAAGTCGTCCGAATCGGTAGTATCGGTACCGACACGCCGATCGTGATCGTCCCCCGGTTCCTCTGATCCACCCTCCGTCTCCCCCGTCTCCCCCGGCCTCAACCACGCATTCAACAACACCAACACTCTCACACCCTCCCGCATACAAAACCCCGCCAACTCATACGGCCCGTCCTCGAGGGACGTCCACGCCACCCCCCTGTCCACATTCAGATCGTTACAGATCGCGACCGCCGTACGACCCAACGGCGCCGGTAAATCGAGCGCTGTGAATCCGGGACCAGGACGTGCCCATGTCAGGTCGGTCTGGAAGAGGTTGGATTTGTGGTAGATGTGGTAGAGGTGGGTGGGTGTGTGGAGGAGGGCGGCGTTGGCGCCTGTCGTCGCCATGGGCTCGGACGCATTTGTGAGACGTTCGGGGAAGCCGGCGATGACGTGGCAGTGGAGCTGTCGCGCGAGGTCTGCGCAAAAGGTCGATGTGGGGCCTGTGTGGGGGTGCTCGAGGTAGGGCGCGATGGAGGGCGCGTCGGGGAACATGTAGCCTTTATGGTGCATATACGATATGAATCGACGTGAGACGCTCAGGCGCATACGCACCACTAAACATCATCTCGGGGAAGCAGACCAAATCAACCGATCCGGGGGTCAAACTGTCACCCTCATCAGCCTGAGATGTACAATCAACGGAGAACGCACCCCCGGCACAGTTCGCGCGCCTTGGCGATATTCGCATGCACCTCTCCGAGCTAGATTTTTACCGCTCAGCGCGATCAAACTTATCGCCTTAGCTCACCTTGGGCGCAAACTGAACTACCGCAACCCTGAGCCACGACGACGCCATCATGGATGATAATAATCTATATATTGACCAGTTCATTACCCACGGGGAAATTTAAAATTACACCAGGTTCAGACATGTCTGCCTCACATACTACCCCATTTAAATAGCCAGCACGGTCCTCGCCATGGCACGGAGTCCCCACAGAGGCACGCAAACATATTGAAACCACTCGTTTGCGCTGGTTCATTGTTGCCCGCCTGAGTTGCAAACCCGCATGTCATCCAGTCCGCACACAGGGTGCGTCATCCCAGACGATAATGACGGGTGCCTCAACGTCCTGTAGAGGTGGAGTGTAACCAGCCCACGATGTGGGTGGATGACTCTACAGGACGCCTTCGAGGGGCTACGTTGAACAATATCAGTCAACCAGACACCAGGAGACACCATCTATCCCTATCCTAGCGGTAGAAATTAGAGAGACACTAATAACCAGGTCAAAAAACAAAAGCGACTGGACAAAAAAAAGACAACACAAAAGATTATACGACGTGTAAACAACCGCTCTACACACTCCGCATAGGCATATGGCATACAAGGTGTCCGATAGGAAGGCAACCAAAAAAGACAGAAGGCGACAGAGGGTACGAGGGCAACTAAACCAACGGCATGAGTAGCGTACAAGGCAAGTGGGCATGGAATATCGAAATATGGACAATGCGGTGCAACGAGGAAAGCGATATCGGATTTACTCACGAACCGGTCGTCTTACCGGTTCTTCTCTCGATCCCGGACGCGATTGTACCTGTGAACCTTCACGGCCCGACGGCTGCGGAGGATAAGCATTCATAATGTTCGCAAACGTCGCCGGGACTGCCGGCGCTGCCGGCGCCTTCACATACGGAGGTTGAGTTTGTTGCGATGGGGGTATCGCGCTACCATGATGCGGCGGCGGCGATCCATTTGGATTGGGATTCGATGGGGAGTTGGACCGGGCGTGTGATCTCGTGTTTGACAGGTGAGAGGTGCTACTGTTGATGTTGCTAGTGTTTTGGCGTTTCGGGACAGGTTCTTTGGCAGGTGGCGGCCGATACTCGTGTATGCTCAACGTATCAGCCTGTGCGGGTGGTGGGAGCAAGATGGTTGCAAACGGTTGCGATTGCATATTCGGTGGTGGCGGTGGATGTGTATAAGGAGCAGTCATGGTGTCATCAACAATACCATCGCTGGGTGCGTTTTGATCATGGTCCTCTGGGAGGGCAGGAATGACGGTCGCGTGCCTACCGCCTAAATGTCTGTGTCATATTGTGTCATAATTAGGAAATGAGATATGTGCAAATGAGAAACGGGCCACAAAGAGTTGACGATCATGGGAGAGAATAAACGTTCAACGGGACCCCTCGGCCGTGAGCCATACAACGAAAACAGCAACACATCTCATTTACCCAACAAAACAGCGAACACGACTCACCCTCCCTCCACAAAGTGCTGCCAGACATAATCGCGCAACCGATCGGCGTTGGGAAGCTCCTGGATGAGGTGTTTGATGGTGTTCTGCCCGAGCCCGAAGAAGTCGGGTCCGGAAACAGAGTTGGAGTGTTGACGGTGGCGAATCGCATTTGCTTGTTTGACGATCGAAGACCAGGCTCCTGTTGCCGTCCCAGCAATCATTGGGCGATCAGGAACATCTGATGCCACTATCTGGAACTTGGGTCCATCTCCCCCATCGAGGATGGAACATTGATAGACAGCTTCAGATTGTGGGTCCACCGTGGAATGGTAGCGTCTTGATCATGACGTCAGCAGCGCGTGTGTTGGCGGCAGTAAAACTGGCTCACCTAGTCACTTCGTATCCAACAGGAAAGATATATCGCTCGGTGTGGAAATGCTCTCGCATGCACACCTCGCCGAGACTGATGACGGTCATAATGCCCACGTTGAGTGGCAAATGCGGGCGGTTCTTCTTGTCGCGCGGTACTGTTGGAATGCTGTAACTCTTGGATGTAACAGTATGAGCCTTCAAACGTTTTGGTTTAGCATGCCTTTGGATTTCCGAAGGTCGGGAGGCGGATGTTGCGGGTGGCGGAGCCAGCATCGGAGATTGCCCGGGGAGTGGTGGGGAATTAGCAGAAGGAGGAGCAGAGATGGAAGGTGGTACACCATTTGCGGGATACGGGCCCGACTGGTACGGATGTTCCTCCGGAGGTGTGATGACAGGAGACGGGGGCGATTGGGGGGGATGGTTCACTGACGAACCCGGGTCAGAATCGGTGGGTGGTTTTACAGGTGGCTTGAGGCGCAAGCGAGTACCTTTATTGGAGACGAGGAGGGGAGGGGTACCGCACTCGGAGGGATGCTGTGGAACAGGAGCCAAGGTGAGGATAGGCTGGGAGGGAAGCGATGGGACGACGGGTTCCTTGCCCTTGGCCGTCTGGCGAGACCGCTTAGTTTGTCTGCGACCTTGGCGGGCTTCGTCCTCCAAGTGTTCGCGGTGCTCCTCGTCAGCGCGCTTGCGAGCCAATGGGCCGAGATACCTTGAACTGAGCAAGGGGTCGAGGGTGTGGTCCTCGGCCTCATCTTCCACGACGGCTTGACGCAAATTGGCGACGAAAGCGACACGGCCCCGAGCGGAGAGGAGGGAGCGGGGAAACGCACTGGATGGCGGGAAGGGGAGACCAGGAGTGTTGGGCTCTGAGCGAGTCTCGAGTTCCTGTATCCGTTGAAGAATAAGGCTAGATGGAAGCACTCAGCGACACGCCGGCGATCTGGGGTTAAGGGACGTACTCTCTTTCCTCCCGTAGTTTGACGTTCCGCTCGCCAGAGAGTCGGAGTTCGGTATGTGTATCCTGGTATTTCTGAAGGGGTGTTGGGAGTCGAGTCAGCGTGGCAGTAAGGGTTGGGTTGACGCTCGACGTACCTCCTCGAGCTCAAAGTAGCGTCGTTTGAGTTTTCTGTACTTTTCGAGGACGTCTTGATTATCTTTGGTGGGCTGGGTTGATGATGGCTGGGCGGGGTGGGGGAGCGGGGGAGGAGGAGGACCCATAACGACGTCTCTATCTTGTGGAGGGCCCATTGTAGTTGACGTGAGAGAAGCAGCTGAAAGCGCGCGCAACCCCCAACCAAGCTCAAACACGACTACACAGCTTATGCGGCGACATGGTAGTAATGACGCGGCTATGTCGATGTCGTAGTACCATTATACACACCCCATCATTGACCTTGCTCGTACACGATCAGTATAACTAGACTTTTGGAGCTGTTCTACCACGGCGTTGAGTCTCTTGTCTCATTCCAAAAACGCCCGATCCCTCTTCACCGCCTTCGATACTTCTATTTATGGAAACCCTCCACGTCGTAGTCGTCCAGGCAATGAAGCAACTGAATTTGACGCGATTGCTCACATGCTGGTTGATTCCAAGCAATGCCAAGTCAGGACCGAGGACGAGGACCCGTGAATCCGACCACTACATAGTACCATACCCACAGCTGATGATACTCGCAGGGAGTTATTTATTCGGATCATCATGAAAGCCACTTCCGAAGAGTATACCATTCTCTAGTCTGCTATCGCTCGGTAAGCACGCTCCAGCACAAAGTATATGCGCCCATGAGAAAATTTGACCTTCTTCCCCACCTTTTCCCCTTGCGTCTTGTAATTCCACATCCCCGACCACCCACCACGTTATTGACAATACCATGCCGTGCACTTTGCTCTCCTTCTCTGGGCCGGATTAACCTCTTCTAGTTATTCGTTCTTGAATCTGCTCCCAGGATCACTATCAATGCAGATTGCCGGTCGTTGCAACTCGAACGTGCGTCCTGTCCATGCCGTCCTCACCGCCCAAGAGACGATGAATCGACAGCACAGGATATCGCATCTCACAGTCACATCTTTTATGCCCGCCTGACGGCACCCGCCCCGCATATACCCATTCAGATCATGGACTCCTGGTCATATCAGTATCGGCTAGATTCACTTCACACTATCGTGGCTAAATGATCCACGCTGATACTCCCCTAGAGATCACGACGAGCATTCATCCTCAGGCTGCCCCCCCTCCTCGCCACCCAAGGGGTACCCATTTTTTTAACCGACAGTGCAGGATATCTCATCCCCAGTCATCTTTTATCCGCCTAAGGACGCTTTTCACACTCTTAACGCTAAGTGAAGTACACTGAGTTCAAGCATACTGGTATATTCACACGCACGTTGTTTCGTACTTGTGTAGGATCAGAAGGTCAACATCTCGACCATTCCTTTTTCGTATCCCCAGGTTTCACCAAAGGAAGCGCTCACGTTAAACAAACGTGTCTTCTGAAGATAGGCTGCCCTCTGGACGTGAACCCGAGCTCTGTCATCATGGCAATCTCCGGGACGGCCCTGCAGGGTCACGTCCCCATCGCCACTTTCCGAGTTGGAGAGTCGCGGGAGTCCGATGCAAACACTCGCACGGCTGTGAGGTCACTGGAGTAGACCTACGGCCCATCGTACCGAAGCTCGCCCCACCCTCGCACCGCACACTGGTCGCAAGATTAGGAATGGCGCTTCAGATTCGATGTCCCCAGGGCCCAAGGGAACTGGGTGTCAATTTCCAGACATACGGAAGAAAATGATCAACCAGTCTCTGGAGTATAAAGTTCCAATGTCTAATGCTCTACGTTCATCCCGCCATATCAACAATACTGGCCATTCGCACTGACTATTCCCGGGGCGCTGGCCGCTGGCATGTCGCACCTGACGTCATCGCTATGATCGAGTTCCCAGCCGAACCCCCACCCTTGTTCGGCCGCAGATTCGGACATGGGAGCAAGGAAGTGCTCATTCCCCTTTCACAGATATTCTAGGGTGGCGATGGGTAGGTATGTTGATCTCCGCCCTCTCTCCCCTCCACAGCGCTTACCAACCCAGATTCGCAGGTACTTGTCAGATGAGTCGGTGGCCTACGTTGAGACTCGAGGATCGCGGTGTTGATCGGCTCGTAACATGCCAATAACCAAACACGGCAGCGTTTGCGGTCCATGGTTCTCCCAACCTGTTTTCTCGGCTTGCCTTGGTCTCAAGATGTGACGTCGGCCCGTGTGCCTACCTCCTTGACGGCAACCGTCGAGATTTGTACACGACCACCGGGAATGACCGAAGCGGTTTTCATCTCGCAGCTCGGTCGGTCTTTCCCTGCGCAAGGCCCCCTGGGTCCAAAACGGGGCCTAAAGGCCTTCCCACCCACCATCGACGGTAGGAACGACGTATCGAAAGAAAACTCACGTACTCCCACCTGGCCGGGCTCATCATTCACGCCCTTCATCCTGCATTCTCCGACGCATTACGAGTGCCATCGCGGACCGTTGGCCGCTGCAACATACATACACGCTACGTAAACGACAGGAATAACCCAAGTCAAACTCAAGCCGATAGAGAAGCGGAACCAACACCCACCCTGAGCGTGCACCTCACGCTCGCCCGTTGCCGAGATCTGCTTGCCAGTTCGCCTGCATACCTATCTATTCTCGCGCATCAAAATATGCCACGACGTCTAAATCACAGGTTCCGTGACGCGACTTGCCGTCTTTTGGGATGACGTGGTTCGTTCTTGAATGACATATCCATAATGGTCAACAATGGCATGGCGTGGCATGTAGAGGACGTGTTTCGAAATTGGAAAACCAGACCGGACATGGACCAAGGGTCGACCACGCGCCAAACATCGAGCCGGTCCGTCCTCCATACCCCTCGATTGGCCAACCGGCGTGACATTCTCGTCACAGAATCCATGGCACCGTGGGCGTACCGTGGAGTTTGACGTTGGTCAAGAACATGAGAGGCAATCTAGATTGTTTGCGTAAAAACGGCTTTTTTTCTCCTGCTTCCCTCTTTGCAAAATCTTTTTTATCTTTATTTTTGGAGGATTTTTTCCCGCGTGGTGGTAATTACCGCTGAAAGTACCTGAATGTGAACCCCTCTATGTCAACGATGTTCGCGGATCTCCGCAATGTGACTCGGCTGGGTATCGCGGACGAGACATTGACCGTGCCCCGATAATTTGCGAAATTATTGTTCCTTCGACTGATATTGATAATTGGGCTAGCAATACTGTCACATTCTACTGATATTGGACCAGTAATTTTTAGTTCTTCTAGAACTATGGTACAACATGTCGATATATAGCCGCACGGGAAGGTAGCCTAGAAAAGAAAAAGAGTGCACAAACGCGGACGGTATGTCATGATAAACAAACAAACAAAGCAGCAACAAACGCGGTCAAAATTGCCGTCGATGACCGCACTAAACAGCGCTCTATCGAGGCGACGCCACACGAAGGATGACCAAAATGCCATCCGAGTGACCCGAGAAAATGGCATCGACCAGAATCTCTTTGTCAGGTGTCGTTCCATTGCAAGAGGACGGTGATGAGCTGTGTAATCTCGACCGTGTAGACCCATTCATTCCTGGGGCTGGTGATCGGACGTGATTTCTCGCCGTCAAGTCGCGGCGGCGACTCGGAGGGGCAGTTTCAGGCATCCTGTCGGTCCTGAAAACAAAATGAACGGGGTGAGAAAAACGGGGGGGGGGGGAAAGAAAACAAGGACGGATGTAGCCAGAAGAAAAGAAAAATGATGAAAAGAAGGGGCGACCCTACCTGGAATCTCTCCCCTTTGGAAGGAGCGCGAATTTCCCATATCCAAATCCACCATCGCTCGGCTGACCACGTTCATTGACGCCCCATGCCTTGATCACGTCAATCCAGCTGCGGACTATCATGTCACTCCGAGGAGCCACGAAATCGAAAAAACTGCGCCCCATTACGGTCGTGGTGGAGAGAAGGTGGTCATTGGAGCAATATTGAACGGGGCAATGTATCGAAAACCGGTCGAGAATAAATGCCGAACGTGATGATTGTGAAGGGAGGGGTTTGAATGAGAGAACTGGGGGTTTTAACTTGTTGCCGTCCGAGTCTTCCAAGATATCCGTGATCCCAGGTATCAGCGGGAGTGGACTGGGAGGTATTGGCGATGGGTCACCCCAGCGCTGTTTTTGATCGTGAGCATGGAGGGAAGAAGATCCAACCGAGAACCTACGCGAAATTCGAAGTCTGTTGCGCTAGGGGTCACAACGATGACTTCTTGCGCCGTCGAGGCATTCTGGAAAGCTTTGGGACCTGGCACTGCGAGGGAGACACTACCGACGATCACATTGTGGACTACCGTACGAGACTGATGTCTCGATTAACAAATTACGACAGCGCGAGAACAGGAGCAACTGACGATAGAACAAAGCAGGTAGCCCTTGAATGGATCCTTGTGTTTAAGGCGAAGATACGCAATGACTGCTGCCTTGTCTTGGCGGATTGTGTCGCTGCGAATGTCAACAAAGGCGGGCTAGAATAGGTACCACACGCACTAGTGCAATCGTCTAACCGCAGGGAACTCTTCTGGGTGTACAAGCTCGAGCGCAGGACGCCCGATAATATCGCGAGGTTCGTAACCTGAGCAATCGCATGAACGTCGCTGGAGATCGATAGTATTCGATGAACCACGAACCCAGGAGCTCGGTGATGGACTCGGTGACAAAGAGCCAGCGAACCTATATCACAGGGGGTGAGCGGTTACACGGACAAACGAGATGGACGGACGTCTTCTGAGAAATCGACAATGGCGACTTGTCGATTGGATCAGCAATGGAATGTACTGGGAAAGGGGAACATACTGCAAGATACACGGGGTGTAGTGCTCGCGGAATCCATTCGCAATGCTGGGGGGTGAAAATGGACGGAGATGTTGGAGGGAGATGGGATCAACCCGACAAGGGAGTGTGGTCTTTTTATCGGGATGGGAGGTTCTCGGAGCCCGAAGCGAATGAACATAACATCACGAGGAGTGTTTTACTAGTACGTTAATTGCTAGAAAGGGGGAAAAGTTGAGTACTAGACAGATTGCAGGGACGCACGGTTAGCGAATGAATGTGCCTGCGCCACGATCAGGCGTGGCTTGGAGAAATGCGGGCGCAACGCGTTTTGTGCTAGCGAACAGGATGGCGGTGAGAACGGGGTTAATTTAAGGTGCACGATTCGCGAGATCTTCGTATCAGAGCTCTATCTTTGCCTCATTTTAGCTACTCCAATCTCAAAATGTGGTCAAACGCCCCCGAGATCGCCCCCGGTGACCTTGTCATCATTTGGCAGGCGCGAACACTTCCTCCTGGTACTCCACATTCGCTCATGCTTCCTAGACCAGAGAACTCGTCCAGCCACTGCTTATCACTCCAGGAAAAGACCTAAACAGTCGCTTTGGCTACTACAGACACAACGATCTCATCGGCCTCCCCTATGGCTCCAAGGTCGGTTCACGCAATGGAAACGGCTTCATTCACGTCCTTCGACCCACACCGGAACTCTGGACGATGGCTCTACCACACCGTACCCAAATTCTCTATCTCGCAGATATCGCTTTCATCACCTCGTGGCTCGACATCCGACGTGGGAGTCGTGTCATTGAAGCAGGTATATCGCTCTTCGCCCGCCTCGATAACGAGATTCACATGAACCATGTCGGCTCCCGTCTTCCATTTATTCCGCCTTCGTTTCATCAGCATGCCTTGGTTATGCCATAGACCACATTGCTTATGATCGTTTTCTTCCTTTCAGGTACAGGTTCTGGTTCGTTCTCCCACTCCGTCGCCAGAACCATCGGCAATTCCGGCCATCTCTATTCCTACGAGTTTCATGAAGCACGTGCAGAAAAGGCGAGGTATGTCTTATCTCTTTCCCCACTGCGGTTCCCCCTACTCACCCTGAGCTGGCCGTTTTCAGAGAAGAATTCATCCGCCATGGAATGGAGGATATCGTCACGTTGACACATCGAAACGTATGCAAGGATGGCTTCACGGTTGAGAACCTCGTCGATTCGGGTACATCTTTCCCGATCCACCATCTCATCCACTTCCATGCTCACCCTTTTCCCTGCAGTCTTCCTCGACCTTCCCGCACCCTGGGATGCCATCGAGCACGCGAAAAAATCGTTACGGGTAAGTCCCCCCAGATCTCCTATCGAGCATTCTTTTTTAAATTAATTTTTTTCCGTTCCAATATTCGATTGACAGAAAGATTGTCCAACACGGATATGCTGTTTCAGTCCCTGCATGGAACAAGTCTTGCGCACGGTCAGCGCGCTCAACGAAGCTGGCTTCACAGGTAAGTCTCCTCGTGCCCATATCATCCTTCCATCGCGCCACTCTTCCATCCCCCCATCATCCCATGCCACCCGCCTACGCACCTGTCCCCACGGATAAGCTCACCCTCATTCCTCCCCTTTTTCATGTCCGTTCCTCACGCATGTTTATTTTATCTTTTATTTTGGGGGCCACCCGGTCTGATCCGATCCGATCCAACCAAAGATATTACCATGTACGAAACCCTCCTCCGCCCACACGAAGTCCAGCAACGGCCACCACCCCGGCCGCTAAGCGAGGTCATCGATAAACTGAAACGCATGGAAAACTACCGCGAGGAAAAGCGACAACGCCAGATTGCAAATAATGCTGGGAAACGAAAACGGGAGGCATCGACAGCGGAGGGGGAGAGGGATATCGACAAGGAGATGACAACAGGTACCGGTGCGACGATGGAAACGGGAACAGGAACGGAGATAGAGGCAGGGTCCGAAAAGCGAGCAAGAGTAGACACGGTGACGTCGGCTGCCGCCGCGCTCATCCACTCAAGGTGCGACGAGAGCAGTGGGCCGAGGCGTGAGATCACGGTACCTCATGCATTGCCGCCTGTGTTGCCAGAGCGTGTGATGACAACGAGCGACCTACCGGGACCGAGTGACGCCCAGGGAGTCGAACCCGTCTCCATCAAGTTCAATTGCTCCAAAGTGTCTCCAGACGTGCGCGGACATACGTCCTATTTGACTTTCGCACGTCTAGTGCCCGTACCGCCGCCATCCACTCCAACCGATGATGATCTCAAACACGCTTCGTAGCACGCGTGTAACTCGCATGCACGAACACGGCGGTATTATCATGAGGTAATCCCGTACGAAATATAAAGACGAAAGAGTAGAGTATGTAGTATAGATATGATGTGCAGTCGACAGACAGACGTCAAAAAACGCATCGAAGCGCCTATCCAGCGACAGCCCTTCTGAAGGCCTCTTCCATTGCACGTTCCTCTTTAAGTCGCGCTTCATTCTTTTGGGGTCGGGGTCGAAGCACGCGGCCCGATCCAGAGTTGGAATTCGGTGTCGATGCACCAGCAGGGGAAGCGGCACCCGGCGTGGCAAATGCCTCGCATTGATGACGCTTGGCAGGCGTGCTGTCTTCCCCATCGACATCAGAATCACTGTCACTGTCACTCCGTCTTCGCGTCCTCTTCTTTGATGTCCGCGTCGTTCTCGTCCTTGTCGCCAATTTGGATTGCGTTCGCGGTCGTCGCTTTGCACTACGACGCCCCGGTCCTTCACTCCCCATTCGCGACGTCCCTTCTTGCACACCACTTCCTTCCAATTCTGCCATTGTGGGGCCCTCTTCCTTTCCATTTGCTAGCCGTGGCGTTGCCACCTCCAGCCCCTGTTGTTGCGCGTACGCCTCGGCAAGCTCGCGCATCGTCTTCGGGACACCTTGGCGAGGCAGGGGCAGGAGATCCGCCCCATCCACCTCCATATTCCCATCAGCGTCGTCATCCTCGGTAGGAACAGGCGACCGATTTCGAGAGCCCGATGCCGCCACAATGGCGATACCCGTGACCAGTTCGGGACGGCCACGAGGAGATTGACCGTCGTCCCAACCCAAGTGTGCAGTGGATGTCGTTGCCACCGCTGTGGCGTCGTACCGGTGAGTGTCGCGTGGGAGATGGAACGGCTCCACGACGTCGTCCGCAGTGGTAAGATATCCTCCTGGTTGCTGTAGACCACGGAAGAACGAACAGTCGGTAAGTTCAGCTAGTTGAAACAACTCGTCAAACGAACCTACCTCGGTTTCGTCCGTATCGAGCCACAATTCCTGTCGCTGTACCGGTTCTTGTGACTCTTGTTGGCCAGCGTCGCTATTCCCGACGTTGTCTGCACCACCAGACGCATACTGTTTCTGAAGTCGTTCGCGAATGCGAAGACCGTGTATGAGGCGAACCCAGCGCTTGCACGCCCGCTCTAGCCGCTTGGCACGTGCTTTCTCCTCCGCTTCTTGTGCCGCTTCTAGACAGGCCTAGATCGCCGTCGAAAGGAGTCACGGCAGTCACAAACGGTGACGGGAATGGTAGAATAGGAAGACAAGTAAATATGGTAAACACGTATAGGGTGTCAACTGGTGTAACGCGGACAAGACAATGAGTCATACCTCCACGATCACGTTTTCATTCTCGGCGGCGACGACGATACCTTGGATGACAGGTATCGCTCTTCGTTTTCTGAATTCGAATCCCGTCTGCCATCGGTAAATGAAATACGTCACCAGAACGGAAGAAATGAAATCATGAGTGTGTGCGTGTTCCATCAGAAAGGGTGGCACGTACCACCGCCTCTGCATGATCAAACCCGAGTTTCTTGGCTATTTTCGCAGCCCCCTTAACTACACACAAAATCAGTTGACCCTCAAGCCCACAGAGAAGTGACTCGATCCCACATACATGGGATATGCACCGCTCCTTCAGGTAGCATGGAGGGCACATACAAGTCGATGTTACCAAAATCATTTTTTGGGATTTTCCCCTGTTTGAATTCGTTAACTCCAAAACAGAAGAGATGGGTGTAAAAGAACAAAAATGACAAAGCGACCTACGTCTTTGATGGGTTCCGGTGTGTACAACTCCGTTTGGGAAAAGGCATACAACCCTTGCAGCACCTCTCCATCACCGCCGGCATGGCCATCTGTTTTCGCCCGTTCGAGAGCGAGTTCCATCTCCCTTTGTCGACTGACGGTTACCGCGCGCTGCTTTACCATCTTCTTAGGTTGGCAACCTTGCCGTATTACGCGACCTTGCCGCATCCAATTCTCCGCAGCCTTCAGGGAAATCACGGACGAACTTGGATATACAGGCTCCCCTCTGAATTTGCCAAGCTCCGTGGGAGGATCGATGACTTGGTCACGTCTAAGGTGACGAGCCAAAGCGTACCTAAAAATGCAGCATGATAAGGATAAGCCCACTATATCCCCACGAGAAAATGCCTTTAGAAAAATAAATTGCGAAAGTGCACACGCACAGGGGATGGTTCTTGAAACCCGCGATCGTGGTCGGCATGCCTTCGGTCAATTGGTGCGTGTACAATTCATCCTCCTCGAGGTCGTCCCTTTGCTATGAACAAAAAAGAAGAAATGAATTCATTTCCGTTTTTTCCACGGAGCTTGCTGGTACATACCAAGCGGTAAGGTCTCGTGATGGATTGCACAACACTGTTCCACCATTGCTTACGCCCGCCAACGGGTCCTGCGCCCACTGCCTGTGATTTGGATACCTTGGCTGTGTACTCACGGGCATAGCGCGCTGTGATATCCCGACCAAAACCATCCTCTTCAAGACCGATGACATACAGCATTCGGTTATCTTGCCTGAAAGCGGTCTTACTTGCTGTCGTGTTCTGAGTATATGTCGGGTCGAAGACGTGGCGTTTGTTGACAATACCGCGGATGGGATCCACGGGCAACCAGCGGGAATCCGGACGAGAAAACACCTCTGTCCAAAAGACGGGGGAGGTGACCGTCGGATCCGGCGATTCTGTGAAAGCGTTTGACATAATCGCTTAGACAGGATGTGAAGCGGCGACGTGTTTCCACTTACTCAGTGATCTGACCCCTATGGAGGGTGAATCGTGTCGGCTAGTAGATTGACTTTTTTGTCCGCGAAGTTTAATGACTGGACTTATATCCTTGTCTTTTCCTGTAAATTGAAGGGTAGTGGTAACAGGTCTTTCGGGAACTGCGGCAAAGTTGACGTACCTTTGTGTTTGGAAGGGGATACGAGGATGTCCTGCATCCTCGTTTGATCATCGGTCTCGGGGTCTTCGTGATCATCGGCGGGCCTCTGTGGCGGTTTGCCCTTGCCTTTAGTGTCATCTCTCTTCGGAGTTGGTTTCCCGACATTCGATTTCCATGGAACGCTCTGTAAACTGACAACAAGCCTAGCCGGGATATCGAGGGCCCTGCACAGAGCAGTGAAGAGTTGCGCAGATGTGTCTCTGCACCCACGTTGCATCAGCACATGCTTCATGAGCGACTCAACGCTGCGAACGCGTTCATAACCGGCGTCATCGGGGTCCAATCCATCGGGATCGCTGCCGCGACTGATCTCCTCTTCCACCTCCTCGAATGTTCTACTCCTGATGTGCCCCGTGGGCGTGACCGAAAAGAAGGACTCACACCACCAGGTGACAAGACGCTCGATGGCCGCTTCAAATAGGCGACCACGTTTATTCTGATCTGGGACGCGCGACTTGTGTATCATCGCGAACCCATTCTGAAGCGGAAGCGGGGTGATGGAGAGGAGTCGAGCCTGTCAAAGCAAGTCTGTCGAAAACGGGTCACTGCAAGCTCCGGTGGGAAGACGCTTACATGCAGTAAGAGGTCGTTGATCCACTTGTTTCGTATCCGAGCATTAGCTAGGAGAGCCACGGTATGTATCTTGTGACAGGTGGTTCGGAGGACGCTTCGTGCATGAAGGGCAGCGGCCGCCTTTTTCCTGTTTATAGTCATCCCGTATTGCACAAGAGTCCAAAACGTAAAAACAGATAGAGCTCACTTGGCGTCATCCTTTTTGGGCCGCGCTTGAAGAGTGATTTCAATGTTTTCCTGGAGTGCAGGGACGACCTCAAGCTCGAGAGGCACGTCGAACTGATCCTGCTGCTCTGGAACGTGAACTTCCTCCCAGTCCAGTTCATCGTCACTGTCATCTCCTGCCACTGAGAGGGTCATGGTCATGGTGGTCGTCCTGTGAGATGACTCACAGACTCATTAGCACGCGTGTGTGACTCTGAATCAGCTTGTGACTCTCACGTGACCGGTGACATATCCCGTTCGAGTCACACTAACATTTCCTATTGGGGTCCACTCGGAATCTCAGCATAGAGATAACATGAACATTCCGCATATCGGTTTAACCTGGCACTACTGCCAAAGTTGGCCAGCCTCAGATGGCCAGGGTGTGTACATCTGCATTCTATTATATAAAAAGAACCACGCAATGCAATGCAGCTGCTAAAGCTTCGGTCGCTATCAGAACCTTCTACGACCTTGAACGGTCATTTTGTGTATAGGGTTCAAAAATATCGACGACTCATCCTTCTTCTGACCGGGAGGGTGATCGAGTATGTATTCGGCACACAGTCGATTCTTCAAGTTTGATCCACTCCCTAGGTGTCGCCAGTATCTTCTCAATCGTTGAATTCGTTGCTTTGCCCCGCTGATAAGCTTCCCAAGTAACATGGATCTCGAGAGCACCGTGGAAACCTAGACAATCCGTCGCTCTCCTGGAAAGAAGCAGAAGAAAGGTGATTGACAATGTCTCAGCGTCGGCGGTTCCCTTGGAAGTATAGGGATAGATCTTGGCATGCAACATACGGCGTACAGCATGGCCATTATTGGGTTGAACATGCTGCTAAGCAGGTCACCGGAATCGATCGAGGATTTGCAGGGATTCTACACGAACAACGTCCAGATCTGGCCACGTTTGCTATTCAACCTTGGGCTGGCGTAAGATGGGTAAGTCGTTCATCATATCCAAAAAGTGACGAGGCTGATAACCGGAACGCATCCCGACAGATACGCTCAGTGAAGATTTGACCGTGGAATTGTCCACTGGTGCAATTAAGGCGCTGCACACATATTGTGAGTGATGCAACGCCCGACTATTCTGGAGGGCTTTAGGATGGGGAGAGTGGTCTAGTCCCGTGTTCTCACAGTGGTAATGTAGTTTCACTTGGGTTTAGATTATCGTAGAGATACTAGTAGTACGGTACGATGATCAATATTTCAGTGCCGTTCCAACTCCGCCAGCGGTTCGCCACCACCACCTGGACATCGATTCACCATCGAGCTCCACGCTTTGTTCAGATCTGACCCAAAGGGCACTGTGATGCTCAGACCGGAACCACAGCGCCTCCCCGAGGCCGAGTTTGATGTCAGTTGAAGGCTCAAACTGAGCACTACACACCTCATATGACTCACCACAGGCGCTAGTCAACGGCACACTCAAACACTCCATTCAAGCATTCTCCAAACTCACCGGTTTCGCCAGCGATGATTCATGCGTACCAGCTCAGTATCTCCGCGTGGTCTCCATGATGTACGATCAGCTAGATGCCCGTAAAATCCCGTGCGGTATCATCGGGGAAGATATCCCACTTGAGATCCTCGACATCTCGTTCGCTGCCCTAGTGGGCCTCGGCGTCACCCTCCCCATATGGTTGAACCATAAAGACATCTGGCAACAGCTCGCCAAGGATCTCTGCAACCACTGGCCCGACATCCGCCGTTGGATCCTCTTCCTCCACCGAAATATCATCACCCAGGAAGATATCGACGTGGACACCCGGTACACCTGCAAGAGCGCCGTCTTAGAATTCCTCGGACTCGTCCGTGACAGACTCCTCATCAACTGGTCAAAATCCATCACCACTGATCGCGAGATCATGAACATGATCTACAATCTCTGGTTCGCCGAGACCTGGGACCCTCGATTCTCCAGCTGGACCCCCAGAGCAAATGGCCAACGTGAATCCGCCATTTTCAACTCCTGTTTTCTCATCGCACACGAGGCGGGCACTACCATCGATTGGGATAACTTGCTCAGCGTGTTCCAGGGGGAACCGGAACTCGTTGCGACTTGTTCACTCTGCCATCTCGACCACGAAATTTCACACGAGGATGAGTTGGATCTACAATGTATCGCGTGGGACGTGCACATCATCACCGTGCTCGCTTTTCAGGACAACATCGGCGCGGCACTCATGCGCCAAGGCATGATGAAAGCTGCCTCTGAAATCCTCACGCTCATTGTTGATCAGAAATGGCAGGGCGAAAAGCAGGTCCTCGCCGCACGATGTATGGTCAACGCCATCGTCTTACTGAAATCACATGTCGAGGACATGGATGCGTTCCCCTTTCTCATACAGGCGCTGCAACGCGGGCTCGTCCCCTCGCTTCTCAAGTGCGAGGCACTGTTGGAGTTTGCGGACAACCCATCTCTAATACAGCAACAGGTAGTCATGTTACTTGGCGATGTCCTTCCTGGCTATACGGTGTACCGCTCTATGTTGCATCAGATTGCATTTGGTGTCGACTTGGTATTGGCGCAGGGGTTGGATGTCAAGCTCTCGAGAGGTGGGGAGCTCTACAAGGCTTGGAAGGCGCTCAAAGTGATGGTCGATGAACGACGCCGGCTAGTACGGCGAGATGTAGCCAACGGGCACATCCAAACGTGCCAGAACGATAAGGTAAGTGGCGTTCTTGCTCACCAACTTAGAGTGAACGCCTCTCTAATGCGGGGCTACGCGCAGTGTTCAAAGACGGGCAGCATTGGGAGGTTCAAACGCTGTGCAGGCTGTCTTCATGCCTATTACTGCAGTCGGAAATGCCAGCGGTATGACTGGCAAAACGGGAAGCACAAGCAGTATTGTGAGCGGGTTCATAAGCGGTTCGTGCAAACACGTACGTGGATGTCGTCTCTCCACCTCTTGGCCGTAGTTATGCATGAGTAATTGCCTGCACGCAGGGGGACAAATGTCGGCCGTGCATAGTAAAGATCTCAAGTTCTTGGATCAAGTCATCCTTACGGAGCTGCAGAAACATTGTGCAAAAATCAACGCCCGGGCTTCCAAACTCACCCTTGTCGACCTTAATCTCGTTGGCGGAAAGGTCGACGCCGTCTTGGACGCTAGAGGGACGAACGCCAACCCGTTCGGGACTAAGTGCGGGTGTGAGATGTTTGCGAACGCGCGGTGGAAACGCATGGCAGAAGTAGTGAGAGGGGGGGACAAACCAATGGTACTAGTCCGAGCATTTATAACAGGCGGGATGTCGAGGAAGATCGTGCTTCAAGCAATCCCGTTGAGTGTACTGGTGGAAGGTGGAGAGGGTGAGCGACGCAAGCATCAGGCAATGGAAAAGTACCAGTGTAATCTTATCTTTACATGTTGTGGTGAAAGAAATGGGTACAGGGGCTGAAGTAGTGATCCTTTTCGACTCCCTTTTATTTCCGCTTTGGAGTGCTGTCGTATGAGATGTACCATGGTCCATAGAATGCGAACTCACTAGATCAGCCCCATGATGGCCGGAACGAACCAACACGTCATGGTACGAGGTGGAACATATAGGGTATCTCTTCGACTAGCAACTTAGCCATCAGAGCACGCGGACTCTCACTGAAACTTGCGGGTGAAATAGTCTTCCAACAACAGAGTTTTTACTTGAGCACGGAAGCTCCTGGGGAGTAAGATCGACAACAATTTTGGTGTGCTTGGGCAATACTGGTCGAACCAATACTTCATGCGAAAAGCGCCAGAGTAGTGTCACATCTGTACGACATTTAATGACGGTTCTCATTTGAGGATAGGCCACATGTGCCGGCCTTTCATATAAGAACTTTTCCAGAACCCCGGCACTGATTGAAGTTAGGATGAGGAGGTCAGGAATGTTGGGACTTCCAACTCTGAGTCGGAAGGTGTAGCCTACCGCAATAAATAGTGCAATCTACATAGTTAGTCACTGTAATCCAATTTACGAGTGCTCGCGTTTAGTAAGTACTTAACTGATCGCCGTGAGGTGTGAGAAGACGGAAAAGGTTGACTTCCATTCTTGAGCGGAGTTTGGTGAAATGATCAAGTTTTGATTCGAAGTTTATGTAACAGCTCTATCGTATGTCCCAACTTGAAGCCGGCCCGAGCGCTCCCCTTTCATGCGGCCTCTGGCCATCCTGAATACTTTCTCGGCGCTTTACCAGAGTGCATTTGGCCTCTCGCTCTACATTGACGTACTTAGCGTCTCCAACAATGACCTTGACCTGTCGAACACGAACCATACCGGCGTCTCCTGTTGAGAACACCATTGTCTTGCTCAAGGGCCGTCTTGGCTTTCTGACCTTCGGGAGACGTTCCTTCCCGTTCCAACAAAGCATCTGCTTTTCAACCTCAGAAGGTCTGGCTTTTGTGCTGACTTCCGAAAGACGTGGAGCAGGCTCGCTTTGGGGCCGAAGGATTGGATAGCAGGGAACTTTGTGTCTTTGTCTCATCATTTTTATCCGTCTCCAAGCATTCGCTGTCAGCTGATTGCCTAGGCTTCACTTTGGATGGTCCATCCCCTTTCGACGACGTGGCCAACCCCTCAGTGGTCGCACTTTCCCGCTCTCTGTGTCAACTCCGCTCTGTTGACACGCACCAACGTGACCTCCGACACCACTAGACAGATCGATGCACAAAATTGGCATCCTTCGTGATTTTCGTGACAAGTTTCCCTGGCGCGTTCGAAGCATCAAGTATGTGGCATTGGCCGCGGGTCAAGGTCGACACTGTACGCACGGCTCTGCCTTATGGTCCTTTTTGCGCCTAGGCATGATGTATGACACCTCGACTGCACATCGTACCCACTGTCTCGAAACGTCCACATAGCCCCTGGACGTCAATAATGGTCATATGTTGCGCATCGAATAAGGTTGTCTGTCTTTGAATATCTACTCCCCAGTTGCCCATAGCATGAATTCTCTCGGCCCCTTCCTGCTGGATTCCTACTTTCCTGTTTTCATGACCACGGGGACTACCGGGGATAACGGACCGTTCCGACGACAGATGGATATGCGGGAAACTCGATATCGACGGCACCAATTTGGTATCATATGAAGGTGAAGGTGTCGTCCTGGTCACTATCAATTGCTGTCTCGCTGCTGTTGGGTGGTTCAAGGCATCAAATGCTCCACTCCAAGATACCCTCCTTGCATTGCACTGGGTGCAGGATAATATTGAATCATTTGGTCACGATGTGCGTTTTTGTAGTTTGATGGAGTTTTCAGTCGTTGAGCACCAGTACGCTCAGTCAACAAAAGTCCTCATCTTTGGTGAGTCTGCTGGTGGCACCATGACACGGTCCTTGGCGCCAACCCAAAGTATACCCGTGGCTTGTTCAGTATGTTTATTTATTATCTGCTGTTTGGTACATGCTGAGGTTCACCTAAGCGCTTCTATCCTGGTGCCCGATTTCAGTACGCCAACTCATTCTATTTGCCGGAGCTTGCATTCATAACACATCGTCAACCCTTGTGAAACACCTCTACTGCGCCTCCAATACCTCAACTTCACTCTTGAACACAGATGTAATCTCTGAGTTACGTGGGGGAAGAGGTGGTGTGGGAGGGGTATGGGCCAGAGGAGAACGAAATGGTGGTGAATGTGACGCGTCACGAATGTGCGATCTGGGTACCGTGCGGCGCAGTGTAGATTCTTAGCGGAGGAATTGGGGTTGTTGTAGGTACCG
>JBBPMD010000107.1:0-51785 GCA_038090095.1 Zangia roseola
GATCGGCCGCCTCGAACATGACACGCTCCATCGGGAGCTCTTTCAGGATAGCTTGGATGACGTCCGTGCGCGGGCTTCGCACGTTTTCAGTGATCCCTTCGCTCTCGATCATTATACGCTCCACGCCGGCATCTAAAAACCTCTTTCCAAGGTTGATGATCTTGGATGGATCACTTGTCCCGGTGGACTCGAGCTGCGCAATGTCCGTATCGCCACCGGCTCCGAACTGAATCCCGAGCTCTGGTTTGGGTGTCAAGCCATGACTCTGCACCTTTTCGATTAGCCGCAACCAATCGTCTGGTGGGAAGGAGAGAAAGCCAGCTGAGAGCTCGACGACATCGAATCTACGTCAACCCAAGGTCAGTTTCGCCTGCATTGTGTGTATAATATTTGCCTACCCCATATCTTTACATTTCCTCAGGTAGCGATCGACGACGGTAGTGACATCCGGGTGTATCAATAAGTGTTCTATCCATCCGCCCTGAAAGAAAACCGGACCCGACGCATAAATGAGCACGTTTGACACAGCACAAGAGCCGTGAGACGTACAGTCGAAACGTAAACGTCATAGTCGTGCGCAATCTCAATCATCTCCGTCACAACTCGTTCTGGAAAGAGCGCGAAAGAACCCCCTGCGAATTTGAATCCGTCGATGTGGTGGCCCATCGTCTCGAGAACATCCTGAAGGTGCCCCTTTCCATATGTTGTATAGTATGGGCCGCGTATTTCGGTCACGCCAAGCTTGCGTGGCTTCTGAGGACGCGGGTTCGAGCGAATGAAACCAAAACCTGCTTCCTTGTCCTGTATGAGGGTCTGGGCCAGCGACTCCTGCGCAACAAGGCTGGGGGTCGTCAGTCCTGCTCGGATGATGGGGTTAATACCAATATGAGATCGAAGTAGACGCGTTGACAGAGGCCAGGAACGTAGCAACCCGGACATTTTCCTGATTTATGGTGGATGGCTTGGACAGGCGCAATATGTGGGCACAACGATGACGTCATCGGAGACGTCCGACACAAAACCTTTGGCTCTTGATGTCCAGGTGAGATATCTGAATTCGAGCTTGAAGCTTGAACACTGGTAGACTCGGCCCATAGCGCAGACATAAATCACGCATGGATTACCTTGACAGATGGTATACACCAAATGTGGAATAAGAGACCCAAGTCTTTTTCTACGACCATCACCCACTCTTCACTCAACAATACCACAGTCCGAGATTTTCACCTGAGTCGAGGGACGTCCGTTTGGTGAACCTTGAGCTTCGATCTCTCTGACAACGTTCATGCCCTCGACGACCTCGCCGAATACGACATGCTTGTTATCAAGCCAGGATGTAATGGCGGTCGTGATGAAGAACTGGTGGTGGCGACGGCAATCAGCGCTAGTTCCAGAGGGAAACAATGTTGGCTTACTTGTGACCCATTCGTGTTGGGACCCGCATTCGCCATCGAGAGCAAGCCTTCTTTGTCGTGCTTGCGAATGAAGTTCTCATCTGGACGTAAAAAAGCGAGAAAAAACGGAGGTCGTGAGGTCAGTCGTCTGCAAGGCTGGATGCATGAAACTTGACAACCCACCCTTGAAACGGTTGCCGTATATCGAGACACCGCCGGTTCCATTGTGTCTCGTGAAATCACCTCCTTGAATCATGAACTGGGGATTACCTCAGTTCTCGTGTGTACAAGATAACAGACGAAAACTGAAGCACTGACCTCTGGAATGATTCGGTGGAACGCGCTTCCCTTGTACCCCAACTGCTGTCCATCCTTGGACGTGCCTATGGAAAGCTCACGGAAGTTGCGGGCTGTGAGCGGGACCGTGTCATCATAGAGCTTGAATACGATACGTTTTGTTGGTTGTGAGCCTATTGAGACATCGAACTGCGTTGCAGACGCGATTATATTCTGCGAGGGAGAAATTATTAATGGGACGTACAAAGACGTTTGACCTGTGAACTCAGCTTAGCACCGTGTCGCCGGAAAGGACCTCAAGTGAACATAAAAATTACATACCTAGGCGCAGAAGACGCGGCGGCGGCCGAGGCGGTGGAAGAACCGAAAAGTCTACGGAAGATGAACGACATGTATGAGGATGAAGAGTCGGTCGAGTTTGAAGAGTCTCTGGAGAGATGGAGGAGGTCGCTGTAAAGAGGGTGGAGAAAGAGTGACATGAAGGAAAAATGTTCCGGTTCACGCGCCAACCAAACTTTGCCGTAAACATCTCATTTCTACACCAGCGATTTGGGAAGGTCCATTTTTGCTCGTCCAACTCAGTTACGAAGGCGATCAGACACCGGCACAGGAAATGGAGAATATCCTACTTCCAGACTACTTCCATGGCACCTGACCCCATGACCATTCGCATGCACCTTCCCATTGACTCAGTTTCACAGTCTCAGGCGATCATGCTATATTGATACATCCACAACTAGGAGATACATCAAAGGGCTCGCATGGGGTGACAGTCTCCCGGGCCATCGATAATTTGACATATATGATGTTGATTCGCGAAGTAACACTTGTGTTTTAGCTCCCTCGCCCCCAGCGCGCGAGCGGGAAGACCGGTGCTCCCTGAAGCAAGCGTAGAGACGGAGGTTATCCAGTGGGTATCACGGAGGTGATGGGTGTCGTGCCGCTGGAACCGGTAGGCCAACGGAACCCAAGTCCATGTTGCCCAGTGTAGGGAACCCGCGAGCACCGACGGGGACGGGGACAGTGGTTATAATGGTTTCGGGATTTATCTGCGGGGGGACTCCAGCCGGGACTCCAGCGGCAGTGAAGCCAAGGTATACAAAACAACGAGCGACGAGGAGAATAGCATGATGGCTTGGGTATAGGGCCAATGAGCGAAACGATCAAGTCTCTGACTCTGAAGTCTCTCGACGGGTAAGTCAGGCCCTAAATTATACGCTTTCAGCAGAAAAAGTGGAGGCCCGCCTATGCTCGCGAGTACCCATCACAAATGCCGCAGGGCAGGGCACACTTGAGCTCGGCGGTGTTGTTAACGTCGCTCATCTTCACTCAGTCACAGGCTACATCATTCGCAGGTATTGATGTCTTTCAGGTTCGACTGCCCATGCCTATGGACACATGTCTGATTGAATGATTTCCCCCTATCGTTGGTGTGTCAGTAACTACGCGGTGTCATTGCGCTATATCGTTATATCTGGCTTTGGATGAAGCTTACTGGACAGGCCCGATGATCAATACGTCGCTTGCTCCACACCTTTCTTGGACCATAATAGCGCAAACTACAAACAGCTTCGAAAATTGCGAAAGGTGAAATTCCTTCGCCCTCAGCTTCAGGACATGATTGACCGTCAGTCACTTCAAATTAATCCAGGGGACTCACAAGGTGGCAAACAACCCGAGGTGTCAGTGATTTTTTCGGCCGCCTCGTACTTCGGCTCCTCGCCAGGATTATCAGTGTTGAACGAGATATTCGACAGCATGACAGATTTCACGGCTGTCACGCACATCAGCTATATGCGCTCGGATTCGGACAGTGGTAATTGAAGCATTACACCATTACATACAGGTGGTCCCAAAGTTTTTTCCGTTCTTTGGAGTACTTAGGTCGAGATTCTGAATAATGATTGAGCGATATATAGGCAAGTTCATCTGTGAGTTGCAGATCGATCAAGGTTCAGTAACATACTATAAAATGAGTTCACCACATGTATAACAGTCACGGAAACGAGCGGGTTTAGGCGAGGAGACGCCTTACAAGCCATCGTTTCATTTGTGCGATGGGTTCTTCGGAAAGGAATCTTCCCAGATTTTTCACTTATTAGCCCCTGTCTAAGCAGTCAGGTTAGAAAACATGGCAAACTTACGTAAATTGATATTTTTCCATCCACCGTGCCAACTTACGGACGCTCCTGATGGCTTCGCGTTCGCTACTTTCAACTCGCATTGTTGCAACGTCGAGGCATGCACGACGCCCAATTCGTCAGCCTGCACGGCTTCTTGCCTCAGCGTCGCCATCAAAGCAGCCAGACCCTATAGCGCCTTCAAATACACCAGGAAAGGACCAGTCTTGGCTAACACACAGAGTGAAAGCAAACCCCTTCCTATACACGGTTTTTGTCGGTGTTGCACGCGCTCTTGGATATGGTTCGCAGAAACAGCTCGCGAACAGACGCGCACTATATCTGTACAACACCCTCTGTGCGACGCGTGCAGACCAAGAAGCCGACTTTTGGAGAAAAGGTGATCGTTGTCCCTTGACCGTCGTATAATCTGGACTAATGGCCCACAAACTATTCCTCTCAAAGAATGTGCACTTCCTCCCACGTTCCAGTCTTGGTTTACCGTCACCAATTTGCACGTCTGGCTCCTCACCGTCCGTTTACGGGCCCTCCCGGCACCCCATGGATTGAATCACATCCAAGGCGTGATCGATCATTTTTTCCAAGACGTCGAGGAACGTATTCGTGCTGTGCTTCAACCTGGCATTCTTCCGCCGCGTTCGGCATTTGACCCGTCCATCACACCGCCCGAAATCAAATATCGGTCAGACAACAGCAAATACGTCTCCCCATATCCAAACGACACCTTTTATACGTTCCCCTCGCCCGTCCCGCCACCCGGCACGTTCCCGTCACCGGCTGCATATGTTAAGGCGGAAAAAAGAGCAAGAGCACCGGAGAGACTCTTGACGAGGCATATGAAGATTTTTAAGGAGCAGTGGGCCGGGCTCGGAATGAGTATGGATTTGGGACTTACAAAGGGAGATGCGGAAATGGCTGCTGCGGTCTGGAGAAACCTGTTAGGCGGAAGGGGTGCGAAAGGGATTTCGCTTCCCGGTACACGCGCCCCTCCCATCGCAAGCGACCCCAATGATTCAAATAAGCCAGCATTCAGACGTTCTGTGAATCTCGTTGGTGGTCTGGTAGAAAACGTGGACAAAATTGATGTCAACGTTGAGGAGACGAGGGATGATCTGAGTGGTGTGTATGACTTTGGTGCGAACGAGAGCGAACGGTGAGATATTTCCAGCGCGTGTCGTCTGTATTGCCTATTGCTATTGCTCACAAATGACAGGTACATCGCTTACCCAGAACTCATGGAGACAGTTGTCGCTTATCTCAGGCGTGAGGCTCAACGACTTGAGCGGATTCCCGACGAGACCATCCTTGGACCACGGGTAATGGGTAGGGAAGGCGAGGGAGTGAAAGCGTTGATCTGGGGAAAGGTGAGACCATAGGGTGTTTTATGCACTATCTCGCTCGATTCTGTCGCGGAACTGCGCTATCCTTATCACATAATCAGAACATACCTCTGCCACGTTCGCACTAGTAGCACACTGATGGTCCGCCCAAGATAGAGGAGCGCGCCGTTTTGCTTCGCATCTAATCCAGTCCCCGATAATTCACTTCGGCCGAAAATCACTTGACAAGTCCCCGTTGCAAGTATAGCGCATGATCACGAGTGGCTTTGCCTCGAGATAACTCCTAAAAATATTCCTAACAGACGGGACACAACCGAACGGCCCGAACAAGTCCGGCGTTCGTTATCGCCATCACTGGCAGGATGCTTACTTGTAGGTGATTTCCGTCAGCTTCGCCCACATCAACAATGTCGAAACCGCTGCGTGCCACCGTCAATTGTGATATGGGGGAGGTGATGCCTAATATATTATTAGGTGATTTTCGACTGACTTGGACTTCGGCTTAGGGTTTCTCTCTTTACACAATGGTGGGTGAGCGTGTGTCACGGTATCGTTGACATTGCCTGGTTCATGTGAGTGAATCTGTGGAAACAGGGCGACGATGAGGGCCTCATGAAAACCATCCACTTGGCCAACATCGCGTGTGGATTCCACGCATCGTGAGCTGGAAATCCCATCTCGACCAAAATGCTTATCTGGTATTTTTCTCTTTTTTTTTCAGAGACTTTTCGGTCATGAACAAGACCGTACTTCTCGCCAAGGCAAACAACGTTCTCGTCGGTGCTCACCCTTCTCTTCCCGATTTACAAGGCTTTGGGCGGCGCGAGATGGCGATCGAACCGGTATGGCGCACCACCGTTTGTCGAAGTCAGCTGAGTCCAGAATGGTGTTGGGTCGATGTCTCCTTCCAGGACGAACTCGCATCCTGTTTCATTTACCAGGTCGGCGCCTTGGATGGGTTCTTGAAGTGTCACGGACTACCACTAAACCACGCAGGTTTCTGATGATTGGGGATCTCTGCTTGCGTTGATAATGTGGTTTTACTCTCTTTGTCCAGATCAAGCCGCACGGTGCTATATACGGTCAAACCGCGCGCAACATTGACCTCGCCTGCGCCGTCGTGGGCGTGGCAAAAGTTTTTAATAGTAGTGCGGCCCGCGCCGACATGGGCGTCGCCTTCATGGGCCTCGCGGGTACCGCTCACCAACAAGCAGCGGAGGAGTTGGGTGTGCCATTCATTGCGGGTAACACGGTCTCCCTTTTACGCATGACATCGCGGATATTGCTCACAGTAAACGGCACAGAATGGTTCGCAGACCTCGAATATAGTGACGAAGGCAAGCTGTTGATCACAAAGTAACGCGAATTGACTTTGCCCGCCTTGGCACTAATTTGGTGTTGGTTTATGGGATGATGATAGGAAACATGACCCTGTTCCGCTCGAAGTAGTCCGACAGCGAGTAGGTCATTCTTCGAGGTCGAAATTGGTTCTATATAGTTAATCACATTTCGATTGGGTACAAGGTTCAGACTCTGCTCAACTTGCACATGGTGACCACCGTTGGCGGCAAATATTTGCCTATCGAACAGAACGTTTCCGAAGTGTCCATCTGCTGTCATTCCGATACGCCTGTAAGTACAGATGGTCGCTGTTCCTTGCACCGTGCATGTATACTAATCGTCGGCACAGGGCTCAGTTGAGATTGCGCAGGCCGTCAAGAGGCTGGTAGATGAGAACAACAGAGGGGCAGGGTACGTGTGATATGCTAATGGGGATGCGTGGGAATCCTAGGTGTAGGGTTTATTGCTTACAAACTTATGTATCAACACTGCTGATTTTCGACCACTATGGCGACCATCGAGGCATCCACTCTCCCCACACTTGACTCTTCTCGAGTCAGGGAACTGCCAGGATGGACCACTGAGTCTGCCCAGTACCGCGCCTACAATGCAGTCCTGCAAGCAGAAGCATATGTTCTGCAATGCCTAGGTGAAGCACGCACTCCCAAAGAAAGGGGTACCAAGGTGAAGGAGGCAGAGAGAAAACTTGCCGCTATCAGAGTTGCTGGATACCTTCTATTAGAGTTTGAGAGACAGTCTGAGTTTTTCGGCTTCACACCTAACACACCACTCATTGCATGGCTTCTCTCACCACATCAGGCCTCTCACAACAATCAACACCATATCATCATCGAAAACGGTACACTAATCTGCGACAATTTTATCCGAGTGTGTACGTTCAACTACTTAGTTTCTCTCGAGTCAGTCAATACTCACAGCAGTTTCAAGTTCGGACAAAGAGGGTTCGACATCCACCGCCCTCTTCGCCCCCTTCATGTGCCAGTGCTTCATTTGATACATTGGAAGATATGATCAAAGACTCGATGGAGTCTACTAGCAATAATTCTACTGCTTCTAAGAAAAGGGTTTGTGCTTGTTTTTACATAAACCATTATCTCGTTCCTCACATAATTAATTAGACATTGGCGCGTGATGGCTACCGTTGCGTTGTCACAGGCACCTACCACGATACCAAACTCAGGCTTAACAGTGTCGCTGAAGTCGTAACAGCTACCCTCGAGGTAGCTCATATATTCAATCAAACAACTATGCAAGACATCGATCCTGCGGTCGACACGGACAGCGGAGACATCAGGACATATAACAAAGTACCGTCTCACTGATCACTACAAGACCTCGTCATATTGACCTATTCTTCAGACTTACCATGCCGCTTCTGCCATCGAAATACTGAAGATGTTCGGATTCTCAGAACTCGCTTCCAAGTTTGAAGTATCAGGAGGCGTTCATGAGGTTTGGAATCTGCTCTCGTTAGACCACAACGTCCATACCCTGTTCGATGGGTTGAAGATGTGGTTTGAGTATACTGATAAGGTGCGCTATCCAAAGATATCATCGCGCGACTTGAAGCTAACCGATGTGTGCAGCCGCACCGGTACAAAGTCTGTACATCCCATGGGAACTACAGCAAATCTATCCAGCACTGGTTTGTGGGCCACGATCGCCAAGTTGAGGGCGCGCCTATGTTTGTGGAGTTTAATTCAGATTACATCCAAGCACCACCACCCGACCCCTTCTTACTCGCTCTTCATGCAACGTGTGCTCGCGTCGCGCACATGTCTGGCGCTGCTGAAATTTTTGACCAGGTAGATCGGGATATGGAAGAAAGAAAAGTCCTTGCTTCGGATGGATCATGTGGTCCTCTTCTTGCTCATCTTCTGTCCCCCTTTTCTGTCATTCCTGGTGTTGCGTGATAGATTACCACTACCAGTGTAAGTACCATAGGTCAGTTTTTGTTCTGTTTCCGCAACAATTGTAAAGACAACGTATGCGAACGAAAGTGAAATCAGCCACGAAATAAATCACTGAGTCAGACAGCCTGGCAGTAACTGATAATCCATCATTGATCATGAACGCACGGTAAGCGTATAATATCATCAGAAACGTGATAAAGCATGAGTCTCAAGTAACCTTCGTCAATTACTTGACGTCGGTCAGATTTCCTCCAGCAGCTCTTTCGATTGCCTTGATTGTTCCCTCCAAGCGCTTCGCCATGCCCCCCGCCTTCTGTTTTTGTTTCCCCCGTCGACGCCCGCCGCTGCCTCCCGTACCCTCGTCCTCCTCTTCCTCAACATCCTCTATGGTTGTCCGCTCAACCATGAACTCGCCCACAAATGCGGCTACCGCCTGCTCCCCCACCTCAGCATGCGCCCTATTCCCCCAGCGCCACTCATACGCCTGAGGATTTTCCTCCGTATTCGCCTGCGTGGAAGAGACGCGACCGCGGCGTTTACCTGTAGATTTGGTATCGCCAAGACGTACGCGATCAAGATAACCTTGCCGGACAAGATGTTGAAGAAAACCGTCGATGGTCACCGTGCGGTGCATAGATTGGGCATTGGAGGGTATGGCGCCGCCTTGTGGGATCCGAAGGCGTTTCAGATTAGCTCTGAGGTCTACTATAATGACGACGATCCGTACGTCAGTGAACGACGAGGAAACAAGGTTGAAACTCACGTTCAGACATGGCACGTCCATTGACTAAGATCAGCGCGAGAATAACGTGAAGCAGACCTAGAGCGGAGAGTTGATCGGCAGTGCTCCAAGCAATGACGCTGCCATAGTTTCGGGGCATCTCGTCGTCCTCATCATCATCGGGGCCTTCAACAAGTTCTTCTTCAAGTAGATGTTCGTCGGTCAGAGCCGCTTGCTCTATGATAGTGAGGTCCAAGGTTGAACGGAGGATGTAAGTTTTAGAGCCCGCCGCGGCAGCTGAAGGGCAGACCCTAAGAATAAGGGCCAAAGATCGGAATGAAAGGTACCTCTTTTCTTGACGCCAGTAGCGTTTTGAAGCTCCTCTTCGGGGTCTTCGTCGCGGTAGTTGCGAGCTTGGAGTTCGACGAGCTCCATGGCAAACGTCTTACGGAGAAGGACTTGCGCCTTTCCCAGCACGGTATTAAACGATCGAGTGTACGAACCAAGGACTAGATGCATGTTCGACTCGCTGGACAGATCAATTTAATCGGATGTATACCTTTCTTGTTGATGTCCTCGCGACGCAACGGGACGCGTTTTTGCTCGCTGAAAAGCGCGAGTCGAACGAGATCGCGGGCTTTTTTATCGAGGTTCTGGAGAGTGAGGAATATGTGGGTAAGTGAGTACGACGAAGGATAAGCGCGACTCACGTCCTGACCATCCGCGCCTCTAGCATGGGGAGGGTCAACATCCATCTCTTCGTCGAGCTCCATTTCAGCGTCTTCGTTCTCGGAGTCTGC
Organism: Zangia roseola; assembly: GCA_038090095.1. NCBI lineage: Eukaryota > Fungi > Basidiomycota > Agaricomycetes > Boletales > Boletaceae > Zangia > Zangia roseola. The sequence goes on from JBBPMD010000107.1 coordinate 9,969, forward strand.
ACGACCACCCCGCGCTCGCTGTGAGCGGTATTGGGACGGTTGAGAAGGTTGGGTACGACTTGGGCCGGCGCGAGGCATCGTGGTCAATGAGGGAAACGCGTGACAGTGTGATCGTGACCGAGCGCGTTTCGTCACAGCCACAGTGGTACTTACCCCTCTACACTCTATACATACATTAAAAGGGTGGCGTACTTTGTGAATGCCGGAGTGGAGTAGGTCTGTCAGCCAGATCCCCGTCCGACGACCACCGTGAAACCAAGACCCATTCCAATACACCCTGGCTGTAACTCCCATGTAATGTATCATATTCATGATTTCAGGTTTCAGACCACGATTGGATGACGCATTAGCCTCCTCGCGGAAATGCTCGGAGTCTGGGCCCCGACTTTGAACATGACATCAGCGGCTACTGTTGGCACTTTATAACCATCCCGACATAGACGCCCCTTCTTGTTTCCCTCTCGACGCTCTACTATGGTGCTGTTCTACACGTACGTGCTGGCCCGCTCTGCTCCTCCACACTCATCGACAACCCTGATCTCTAGTGAAGGTCTACCCATAGGATGGGTCGCCATTATGTTGGCCCTGTTGGCCTCTATGGGTGGTTTTATATTCGGAGTAAGGTTCTTTATTTCTCGCACGATTTCGCTGACAATCTCTCTAGTACGATACTGGTCAGATTTCCGACATTCTTCTTATGGATGACTTCCTTTTACGCTTTGCTACGTGCTCCACCCCTGGCGTGGCCTCTACCTGTGCGTTTTCAACTGTTCGCGAAGGCCTTATCGTGTCCCTGCTCTCCATTGGAACATTGGCTGGCGCCCTTATTGGTGCTCCGTAAGGAACGGTAAATCTCATTCTTCGTAGACTGACGCATCCCATAGCACGGCTGATTTCCTTGGTCGACGTTATGCCATGACTGTAGAGTGTGTCGTCTTCATCGTAGGCGTTATCATCCAGATTGCCTCGACGACCGCATGGCAACAATATGCCGTCGGCCGACTCGTCAGTGGCTTGGGTGTGGGTGCGCTCAGCGCAGCTGTGCCTATGGTACGTATCGTCTTCGCACGTCCGCATAGCCTCTCACGTGTCTCTAGTACCAAGCAGAAACTGCCCCACCTCAGATTCGTGGCACATTGACGTATGTCCTTTGTCGTTTGTCCTGCAGAAGCCAGTCCCATAATGAAAACAACAGCGCGACATACCAGCTCTTCATCACGTTTGGTATTTTGATTGCCTGTAAGTCTGGTTCATATCAGACTTTGAATTGAGACTCTCACCAAGGTTTCAGATTGCATTTCAATTGGAACTAGGTACGCCACCGGTTCAGCCTCCTGGCGTATCCCTGTCGGGATCGGCATTCTATGGGCATTGGTCCTCGGTATCGGTATCTTATTTATGCCCGAAAGTCCAAGGCACGTTCTCGCTATCCTGTTCACTCCGTTATGCTTAATGTTTAGCGCAAACAGGTGGCTCGCTGCTCACGATCGACTGGAGGAGGCACAAGTATCCCTTTCGCGTGTCCGTGGCCTCTCCCCTGCCGAAGCCAAGGACCACTACATCATCCAACGGGAAGTGGAGGATATTCGGCTGAGCGTAGAACATGAGAAAATGGACAAGGGCGGCTGGATCGATTGCTTCAGACCACAAAATAGAACGCTCTACCGTACCCTCCTCGGCATGAGCCTGCAGAGTCTCCAACAATTGACTGGGGCGAATTACTTTTTCTACTACGGTGCCACCGTGTTTCAGGCCGTCGGGATCTCGGACTCGTTTGTCACACAGATCATTTTGGGTGCGGTCAATTTTGTATGTACCTTCGGTGGCATGTATGTGATGGAACGGGTACGTTTTCCAACTCCGTGGCTGTTTCCATGATATCACCGTTGTCGCAATAGTTTGGACGCAGATGGCCGCTTGTTTGCGGCGGTATCTGGCAATCTGCTTGGCTATTCGTATTTGCATCTGCAGGTACAGCCGTCGATCCCGTGACACATCCTGCGATCGGAAAGCGTGCGTTCTTTTTTTTTGCAGGTTTTGCTGCTTATCGTTTGAACTTTGAACCTAGTCATGATTATTTCCGCATGCATGTTTATCTGGGGTTACGCCATGACCTGGGCACCGTGAGTACGCCTTTGTTCAGTACCCCACCTCATCTAACCCCACACATACAGCGGCGTATGGATTCTGATTGGAGAAACTTTTCCTACTCGGACACGTGCCAAGCAAGGCAGTCTCTCGACGGCAGCGAATTGGACGTGGAACTTCTTGCTCGCATTTTTTACACCATTTATCAGCAGCGCAATTGGTTATAGGTATGGTTATGTGTTTGCAGGTGCGTCATCTTATTCTCTTCTTGGTGCTGGGGGAATTTAACGTAATGGACGCAATAGCATGTAATTTGGCAGGCGCGGTGGTGGTGTACCTATTCTTGTATGAATCGTCTGATATTTCGCTAGAACATGTCGATATGGTGCGTGAAGTTGACCTTGATTCCCTTGCATGCTCTCTAACCAACCGAAAGATGTACGCCGACCCGAAATGCAAACCGTGGACGTCCCGCCGATGGGCGCCACCGGGGTACACGTCCCGTCAAGATCTTATCGAGCAAACGAGGATCGCGGAAGAACACAAACAGGGGGAATCTGGGGTTACGGAAGATAAGACTGAGAGACCTCCGGTGGCCATCGAGGTATAGGGGTGGATGACTTTGCTGTTCGATGGAGTATACGCCGTAAAAAAAAACAGTGTATTTGTTACTATAAATTGATCACCTGTAAATAAGGATGGTGTGGCTTATAAAATAAATTTAAGCATCCATCCGCTGGCTCACTCGCTCGATGCCATAAGTGTAGTGAAAACACAAAGAACGCAGCGCCGAGACAAGTGGACAAGGTATCTAGAACTAGCGAAGGTGACATCATGACCATTGAGCATTCCTCCTTCAAGTTTGGTTTATCTCGCTTCAGGGGCAACAAGTGCGTTGACTTGAAACAGGACAGACCGCATGCCTGTCTCCCTTGGCCACGACCGCACGTGGATCATTGACCTGACATTGACAACAGTGTGCCTAGTGTCAGAGTGCTCCAAGAGTAGGACAAGGGTTATTGAAATGAAAAATGAAGCGAGGTACTATCGATTAGTGGACAGTTGAGACCATGACAATTTGAGGATCACATTTGACGGTGGTCACATGTACATAGCCCCAGAACGACGACCCTACGGATGATTCCGTTCCTGCTCTTTCTCACTCCATCTCTCTGGGCGTTGATTTCAACGTCCGTCTACCATGGCAGCACTGAGCAACTTCCTCCACTACATCGCTCCTGCCAACCTCCTTGCCTCGCTCCATCTCCGTCAACACCGGATTACCCTTCGTCACGTCCTCCTCGCACTCGGCATCTCCGCTGTCCTTTCAACCCTTTACTACGCCTATCTCAGTCAAGGGGGTGCATTTTTTTCCTCCGAAGATGTTCTATTCTGGCCCCCCGAAACGCCTGAAATTTGGGCTGAGCGAGCAGCACAGGTCAAAGAGGCGTTTCGGCATGCTTATCGTGGTTATGAGCAGTTTGCCTTCCCGCACGACGAGTTGTTACCCATATCCAACAAGAGCGTCGACAAGTGAGTATTTCCACAAGCTCGCAGAGACCCAAGTTGGGTTACGTTCTTTTTGCCGTCACTAACACTGTATATCCCTAGTTTCAATGGCTGGGGTGTGACGGCCGTGGATGCCCTCGATACGATGTTGCTCATGGGATTGGAGGACGAGTTTGCGCGTGCGCTACCCGTGATCGCTCAGACCAACTTTTCATTACCAACCGTACGTCTTTTCCTTCTCTTTCCTGTCTCCACACGGTTCTATTCAGCATCAGCACTTCTTAGAATGATTATGTCCCCTTCTTCGAAACGGCCATTCGGTATCTCGGCGGGTTGTTAGCGGCACATGCCATGTCCGGCAACGATCTCTTGCGACAGAAGGCGGATGAGCTCGGAACCAAATTAGCCCCTGCGTTCAATACGACGACTGGGTTCCCCGGTTTTGCAGTTGATACTTACAGGTCAGATATCTTATTCTACGGTGATCCATCCTCACTCCCTTCGTCCTCGTAGCGGACATAATTTCACATTTAATTCCGGGGTACTGGCAGAAATAGCATCCTGCCAGCTGGAATATGCATACCTAGGCAAAATTACAGGCAAAAAGGAACATGTTATGCACGTACGTGCCATTACCGTTTATTCCGGGGCGGATCTGGATACAACCTACAGGCGACCGGAATCACCGATCTATTTTATGCTGCAAATCTCACTCAAACCGGAGGGATGTATCCAACACGATGGAATCTTCATCTAGGTGCACCAGCCAATCGTGAGTCTCTCTTTATTGTCCAGGCACGCATCTAACAAGTTTGTCCATAGTTCAGCTCTCCGTCGGCGCCCTCGCAGATAGCGGCCACGAGTATACTCTTAAACAATTCTTATTGACCGCACGTACAGACAAGCGTAACCTCGAAATGTGTTGGTTTCTCGCTCGAACTTTCAACCACAAATGCTGATAGAACTCATCACAGACCTTCGATTCACCTCATATGTCATCAATAACCTACTGTTCCTTACCCCCGAACGGAACCTTCTCTATGTGACCGACGCAACAATAATGAAACGTTGGCTAGGCCCTTCTCATTCCTTTGAACATCTCTCCTGCTTTTTTCCCGGCCTCCTCGCACTCGGCGCCCACCTCCTCCCCCTCGACCACCTTGACACCCTTGGCATCAACGCCACCGCACTCGCCGATGAGCTGTTGCCTGCCGATCGCAAGGCCTATGCTCACCTCTCCGAGTTCAGCATAGCGGACCTGCACCTGTGGGCTGCAGAAGGCATTGCCCAGACATGTTACTTGATGTATGCAGACCAACCAACGGGGCTGGGCCCCGAGATCGTACGGATGGACATTCATCCAGAATTGGATGTGATACCTTGGATGGATGCGCTCCGTACATGGAAGAAGCACGAAAGTGGCATGCGTGGGTGGTGGAGAAGTTTGTCTGGAAGGGAACACTGGCCCCCGGGCGTTGCGGATATAAAACCGTGGACGAACCCACTACTTGATAACACGGCGGTCGAGATACTAGGTCGACCGCCCCGTATGCGGACTAAAACCAGCCATGCATCTGGGAGGGATTACGTGATCAGAAACTCGGCTTATTACTTGAGACCCGAGGTACGTGGCGTACCAAGTGGGTCCTCACTCGCAACACGCTCATCACTCCCTTTTCTTGTGCAGACGATTGAATCGATTTATATATTATGGCGGACGACAGGAGATGTCAAATGGCGCCATCGTGGCTGGCATATCTTCCAAGCCATTGAACGCTATGCCAAGACCGACTCGGGGTACGCTAGTGTCAGTAACGTCCACGTCCCACATCCAGATCAGATGGATTCGATGCCGAGGTGAGTCAACTCCACACGTTCCCGATGGCATCTTCTTACGTCCTCTGCTTCTCTCCAGTTACTTTTTAGCCGAGACACTCAAATACCTGTATCTCTTGTTCTTGGACGAGGATCCAATACCCCTCGATAAATGGGTGTTCAATACCGAGGCTCATCCGCTGCCCGTGTTTGAGTGGTCGAAGCACGAGAGGGAAGCATATGGGATTGTGTGATTGAGCAGGCACGAACACTAGATCCCCCTTACCTGATACCAGAGGATCTCCTAGTCAGAGACATGTTATATCTACCCATCTTAGTACCCCTTTGTCTTCTAATTGCGAACGTGCAAGTACCACGGTGCCGATGCAGGAAACTTGGCGCTGACTTTCTGGATGCGAGCAATTTAAAGGGAAAAAAAATGTTCGGATACCGGGAGTCGAACCCGGGGCTGCTGTGATCAGTCTCATTTTATTCCTGAAAGACAGCCATGTTAGCCGTTACACCATATCCGACTTGTTCTAAGTCCAATACGTCCAGTGTTATCATGCAAAATCTAAAGGCCACCAAGTAAACCGGTACATATTGTTTCCATTCCGCACATTCACATTCATTGTCTCGATCACAAGATCATACAACATACCCAAACATACATAACATACGTACATGTTTACACCTCAAACATCGTAGGAAGAAACAACAGTAAGTGCAAGGGGTGAACCTGCAATATTACATACAACTCGCATGAAGAGGAAAGAACTCGAGTGACGACCAACCACCAGGCAAACGAAGAGATTTTGTCCTTGTCGAATAGAACAAAACCGTGAGGCGACCAACCCATAATCTGTCTTCAGGAAAATGCTAGTGCGGACCACGTGGCGGCTGCACCAATCACCATCGCCGCTGCTGTCTGCGCGACTGTGTACAACGCCGTCCGGGCGCGTTTCTTGGGTCGAGGGGAATCAACGGTAGGAATTTCAAGAGAAGACATGTTGGCGGCGGATAAGGGCATAGAGACAGGAACTTGAGGAACGGGAACTTGAGGAACGGTCACCTCGGATACATTTTTGTTCACAATGAGGGGCGGGCTGCAGGTAGCGGATTCCACAGCAATATCCAAAGCGACGGGCTCGGAAGCTTCTTCTTGAACTTCATCCTCCCGTTTCCGCTTCGAAGACCTCCAAGACTGGCACAATGTCAAATGATGTTCAACAAAATACCAAGTGAAACCCACCTTAGCTTCGACAGCGACCTCTTTCAACGCCTCCAATGCCTCAGCGCGAGCACTCTGAATCGCTTCCGTCCTGGCTTCGATGCGTCTCTCAGCGTTTTCTCGCAACGATTTCATCTCTACAAGCACACAAGTTAGCTATCGACGTAAATCTGCGAACGTAACGCACCAGACACAATATTGTTCAAGGCGTTTGCGCAAGCCCTAACGTCTTCCATTGGTGTCTCGACCAATCTAGGCTCTGATACATCCAACCTCTCCCGAATGGTCGTCACCTGTTTTTGGAACGCTGTCATTTGTCCCTGGAGTGTAGACAAGGTTGCAATGTTACGTTCTGCTCCAGTAATGCGGCAGAGCAAGCGTTCCGATTCCGGCTCCAAAAGTTCGACGTGGCTCTGGAGATCGACTACATCCTCTTCTGTCACAGTTTGCCGTGATTTGAGATCGTTGACAATCCCCTGCAAAGTAGTGACGCGGTCCTAGAACAGACTGTCAGAAACAAATTGAAATGAGAGAACTATACACATGCCTCAATGTTCTTGAGGGACCCTTTGACCTCAGAATTGACGCATTCCGACACGAATTTATGGAAGGGCTGGAAAGGTGGTATGCGATGTGGCGGAAGAGGCAGAGGCGGCGGAGGCGGCGGAGGCGGGTGCGAGTGCGGGTGCGGGACCGACGGCAAGCCAAAGTCGGATGCGATAGAGGTACTAAACGGCCCGCCAATCGGGAAGAAGGGGGGTGGTGGCGGAAGACGGTGCATCAGCTCGAGGATTGCATCGTTGGAGAGGGGTGCGATTCTCGCTTGACAAGTTTGAGTGAAGGGTAGGGGTTCACAATCCAACTCCGGCCCCGGAGGTACCTCGGGCCGTCCTGTTTCCATTTCGAGCGAAGAGCGCCGAGGAGACTCGGGTCTGGAAGCAGGCCATGCGCCGATGACAGCAGGTTCTGCCAACTGCTGTACCTCAGAGGGTGGAGATGGAGACGGTGTAGCCATCTCCATCGGGGAATGAGAGCGGGACTTGGAGGATGGCTCGATGACGACGACGACGGGAGATGGATGTCTGATAGGAACGGCAGAAGGGGCTGCTCCAGAAGCATCCTCGAAATGCTCATCTGGTATATCCGAGACGCAAGGTGAAGGTAAGGCATGATTTTGATAGATGTCTCGGATGAAACTGCGGAACGCCGGAATCTTGATCGCTGCCTTCGCCTGGCTGTCCCTAACGACGGCAGGCATACACAAGGATGGCTCCTCTAGATCCGAGTCCTGATCTGAGGGTGAGGATGCCGCATCGGAAGACACGGAGATGGAGGAAGAAGAGTGTGGAGAATCTGACTCCACATCCACACAGCACGCAGAGATGAGCCCGTAGCGACCCGAGCTAAGCTTACGCGGCCTAGAGGGTGCTGGGCTGAGAGAGCCCAGAAGATCAAGCGGAGTTAGCGCGCGGTCTGTAGCAGGCTCCGAAGGTGAGCGACAAGCCAACAACTCCACGCGGACGGTAACAGGAGAGACATGATATGAACCAGCACCGACCACCTTGCCGAACGTAAGCACATCGCCATCGGCAAGTGGAGTTTCGACTTCGGCTGGGAGACTTCGAGACGTGGATTCGCCACGCCTCAAGAGATGTGTTCCATGTCGTGAGTGAAGGTCAACGATATACACCTGTTGACATGATGCCGTATGAGAATTGAGCGCTCACACATACGAAACAGGGACACTATACCTGGCCGCTGTCTGAGAAGACAAGTTTGGCGTGCTTCGCACTAACGACCTGGCATGTAAATACAGCATTGTGATCATCGTTTTCTCGTCGCATCGACTTATCATCGGATCCCGATTTCCGACCGATGTTCACATAACCCGAGCGGGTACGGTAGAAAGTGAGTTCGTGAGCGGCTTTCTCGCTACATTTCTCAACATGCAGAGTGATTCCTGCGGGTGAGATGCATGAGCAGATTCCTCGGGCGGATGGAGAAAGGCGACATGCCCGTGACGGAGGGGTGGGCTTCACAGGGGTCGTCCAGGGGCTCTGGTGCGGCCAGCTTTGTTCCAAGGTACTGGACGTCGTCGTCCATGGGTAACGAGTAGTAGTTTTGTAGTCAGAAATTAGAGAGGTGGTTGGGGGAAGGATGAGGGGGGGAAGAATGAGAAATGGCGTATGACTGAGCTGTGACTGAATGGCAATGCGCTCCCTTTATCACCTGGCGCACGCCCCGGTCGTTTATCCATTCATGGCAATTATCCGGCTCAGCTCCCCGATGGGCCACCTTCATGACTCGTGTGTTTCAACAAAGAAATGCGGACATACTACGAACATAATGTGTGTATGCTAACACGGAACAGCGACGACAAACAAAACGGGTTCCTCTCACGAATTGTAGTCGGCGAACCAGGGGTGAACGAGGGCGCGTTTCGCTACAGGCTTTTAGAACGTGGGCCCTAACCCTACAATATATATGGCTCACCTGAGATCCGTTTCGCCGTGTCGTAAGTCAGCGTTCGCTAAGAGAATACGTCAGTTGGACGCAGGAACGGCAAATAGCTACTGACCGACAACAAGTCGATGCCCATTTCATCGAGGTTGGGCACAATGCCGCGTAAATCTTGTTTCGTCCACTGAGGGAATGTTTCCTTGTAGTCGGGTAGTTGACTGACACCAGGCCAGATCGGTTCGTTGGGCGTTCCCATAATTCTTGTATTCCCACTTCAGCAAGTGTAGGGTGCGGCACATACGTCATCTAAAACGCACCTGAAAATCTTGAAGATTTGGTCGATCTCAGAGTCACCTGGAAAGAGTGGGTTCCCCCTCATGACCATTTCCGCAAATATACATCCCACAGACCACATGTCGATTGCTGTGGAATAGTGTCTGGAACCGAGCAAGACTTCAGGGGCACGGTACCAAAGCGTGACAACCTAACATCATAGACCGCGAATGAAGTGAACGTGACTATGGCGCAACATGCAATGCTTGCCTCGTGTGTTAAAGTCCTCATGGGTATACCAAACGCCCTCGCCAAACCAAAGTCCGCAAGCTTGAGGTTATTACGTTTATCAATTAGCAAATTTTGGGGTTTGAGGTCACGATGAAGGATTCTGTGCGAATGGCAGTACAGTAGCCCGGAACTGAGCTGGTGAGTGAATTTCTAACATGATCACTGTGAGTATTCAGTTCACAGCGAATGAAATAAAATTTATGATCATCACGTGACCCGGCGCGTAACCTCTTCCCGTGTTGTCACGATGGATGGTGATATCTATACAGGGCGCTGGCCCGCGATATCGGCGCGACACAGGGGTAGGCAAGGGTCCAGCACCGGATTGTGACGATGAAAGAGTCGACAAATCCATCCAAGGAAATAATGAAGGAACCAACGTCGTTTACTGACGCGTTCATCCACCATGCATGCAACGCACGTCAACGAGACACAACGCACCTTGCATATATCGATCGAAATCGGCGTACCGCTTGTGTTGGCATGTTCCATATAGCGTTTCAAGTCGACATCCAGGAACTCGAACACTAGATAGAGCTTCTGGTCTGCATGCACAATGTCCAGCAATCTGCACCACACCGCACTCTGAGCACACGTGCGCATCCCAGTCCAAAAGCATGTAGAGTAGCCCACCTGACGATGTTGTCGTCCTTGAGCTCTTTCAATAAACTAATCTCACGAATGGCTGTACTCGGGACGCCTTCATCTTCTGCTTCGAGTCGTATTTTCTTGAGTGCGACGATCTGGTTGGTGGTCACGTCCCTTGCCTTGTAGACGACACCATACGTTCCTGTGAAAGTGTGGCACGAGAGGCGCGCGTCGCATTGGGGAGGTGGCAAAGAGCAATGCAGGGGTCACATACCTTCGCCTGCAGGGTGACCGTGCCACACACACAAATAATGGTCATTCATGATTGGGCGTGAGCTGCGAGTGTGCTACGCACCGACTTTCTCGATCTTGGCGTAGCTGAGGAGAACGATCAGCACCGTCTAATACGATGTATAAGGTCGCATACCGATCCATATGATCAGGCAGGAAAACCAAGACAACGGCGAGGACAGCGGTGATGATGCGGGAAGGAAAAAAGAGATTGAATGGTGGTCGTTAAATACTAAGAGGGACCCGGCGGGTCAAGTAAGCCGAACTAGGTGAATCACGTCTCATCACATCGCCACTGCTTCTCCTTTCCCCGGACCAACCCATTTCAAACTCAAATATGGAACATCCAAACAATTCCTACTCGGTCCGACTCCTCGTCGTCAAGGCCATCTATTCCCATGATCCTTGAGCGGGCGTGCCGAACGCACCCCTACTACGTACAGCCTTTTTTTACCCTCCTACACGTGTGATCTCGTCTAACCGGCTCTGCAAGTAAAATTACGCAGAATATTCGGATGCGAGCAGGCGCACATACACAAATAAGTTCTCATCCGGGTCTCGGCCAGTTTATCTGCTCATCCTGCCGCCGCATCCGCGTAACATCAATGTACTGCCCCGGCCAAGGTTCTTCGCCTAAGTATCGGCGAATCAGTCACGATGCCGCCAAGTCGTGTCAACTTGCTCACTTCGATCGATAATATCAACGTCCACGTCCTCCTCCTCATCGATTTCTTCCTCTGATTCCCATCGGTCATTGAGCGCAGCGTCCGGATTCTTGGCGCGATCCACGGTAAGATCACGCATGAACCGGCTCAACGATGCTTCTTTGACATTTTGCAGCGATTTTTCGCGGGCGGCGCGGGCGCGGGCAAGCTCTGGAAGGTATTCCCTAAATTCAAGTAAACGATCAATCACTCAATAGGCCAGTCCACCGCGAAATAAAGACTTGGGTGTGTCCTCCCGAAAAAGTGAAAATAACTCACTTCTCGTACGTATCCCTGGACTCTTCCACGGCATCAAAGAACGCTTTCATTCCGTCACCCGTCATACTAGAAACACCCACAGCCTAACGACATCACCAATCAGCATCTCGCATTTGCAATCACTAAGCTCAAAACTCGCCTTGAGGTGCTTGTAAAATTCGTCCAGAACCAAACTCATGCTATTCATAAGACTATTCATGTAGGTCGGCTCGCCTTCGGCATCCCGTGATCCCGAATGCGATGCCAACGCCGCCTGAAACGCTTCGAAATCTTGCATCCACTCGATCGCGAAGTCGTGCGGCGTCACATCCGTCTTGTTAAACACGAGGATGAACGGGAGCTTTGTCTTGTACAGGATACTATTCAATGGGAGCATGATAAGCCATATGATAAGATGACGTGCGTCGAGGATCCAACACAAACAGAAACTGACCTGCACGCGTACAACATATTTGACATGAATGTCGCCGGTGCTGTCGTCCGCGGGGTGTCGATAATGTACGCCACCACGGTCGGAAGTGAGGACGCGACGGCATCGGTAATGATTGCCCCTGATGCGGACCAGGTAAAGATCTCAATCTGACCTGGCGTATCAAGTATGATATGGCTGTCAGTCCCCGCGCGAGAGAATCCGATCATCCGTAAGAAAGCGGTGCAAGACAATAAGAGAGACAGGACGCACTCGACCGTCTCAGCCCGCTTTTCCACCAGGTCCAATACTTGATCGAACTTGGTCGTAAACAAATTCAGTGCCGTCAAGATCCCCCCATTGGGACCCAAATTGTACCTTACCACAACGTCATTTCATCACATGTACTCCTTGAAAGGAAACAGCGAGACACACTGCTTCATGACCTCCTTGTAATTCACCGTATCGCGAATGTCGATGTTGGGTTCGAATGGAACGTGGGCCACTGCGGGATCGAGATTGAGGATATAAGGCGGCCGCGAAGGGTTGACGGTGTGTAGATAGGAATTGAGGCGCTGCACAAAGGTCGACTTGCCCGCGCCTGCCATCCCGATCGTGATGATGACACTAGGTTTTCTCGGTTGGGAACTAGAAGTACTACTTGAACTGGCGGATGCGCTCATCGTAATAACAGTATGTGGCGTGCCGTGGTAAGCGCGAGGATGCGAGCCGTTTGACAAAGCTTGCAATGGTGGTCAAAAGGAAACCAGGGCGCGCGCAACAATATTGAGCCGTAGATGATGCATTACCATAAACAGAAGCATCCTAATACATATACTAACGAAAGCCAACTCAAGAAGACTACACGATATGCAAAAACAATGCCGATGCAATAATCGAAGGAATTTGTTGTCGGGAAATAGAAGTAGGAAGAGCGTTGGTTTAAGTAGTGCCATACTTGGCGCGAATGTCCTTGGTCAAGGAACGTAACATGGCAGGCGTGACAATCGTGTGATGAGTAGATTCAGATGGGACAGAGGTAGCAATGCTGAGAGGGGGAGAGCTTGGACTAGCGGAGGTCGTCTCCTCATCAGTCGAAGAATCCTCTGATATGGATAGCCGTTGCTTCTTCGACCTCGGCGTGGAGAACCTAGAAAGAACGACAATATATAAAGTGTCCACACTTGAAGCAAAATATACGATTGACGCACCTGCTCGAGCTCGACTCTGCAAAAGACGCAAGTCGTTTTGGGGGTTTAAGCTTGGAGAAGTAAAAGCCTCTAATCTCCTCTTCAAATGTCGCCGCCAACATTTGAATCTTTTTCGACTCCTCATCCAACCGAGAGCGAAAGACGAATTGCGTGACCTCCGGATCGATATCTGCGATATGCGCCGTAATAGGACGCGCTAATGCATACAACTGAGATAAAAAGGTCATCGTAGGAAAATCTAGGAAGAGGTTATATGCGCCCGTTGCGATAGTCACCTAGCACTTACCTCGACCAAGGTCCTGGTGCGCTCTGATGTCATCCATCAGCAAGGCCGTAAAACCAATCTTGGGGAGAGCCTGTAACCAGTCAAGGACTGCATGAAAGGTTGTGCTGTGACGTGCTCAGCGTGGACGTCTATAAGCAGAATCAACGACAACCTACTCAGAGTCCATGTGCTTGACCAACTGTAACTGAGGAATGTCACTTAGGTCATCTCCCAGTAGAAGACCAGCCACGAAATCGATAATCTGAACGAAAAGATGTGTAAAGCCCTCCAGTAGTTTTGCATAAAGGTCCCAGTTAACTGTCCGAGATGCAGCTAGTTGTGTTAGGGTGATCGGGGAAGACTTACAATCCCCATAGATAACACAATTTCCAAGCCAAGTTGTCGCTATCTCATCCCATTGACGTTCCCAAATGGCGAAAAGATCTACAGGTTGCTCAGATGTGAAAAGCCCACCAGATTTGACGGGTTTCACCCACCATTCAAGGAAACGCGTTTCACGAGCCGGCCTTCAAGATCAAATGGAATGGCATGTAGCAACTGTTCTAGCTTCGACTCCATATCTAAAGCAGCAGTGGAAATGAAGAGTTCGTGCGCCGACGTCAGCATGCCGCCCTCGACCATCGACTCGACCTATAAACAAGATCAACATTGGACGGCGAGGATGACTAGTCAACCGACCGACCATGTCATCGAAATCCTTTGAAGAGTCAGGATCTCGTTCAGACCACACGATGCATAGTAACGAAGGAACATAATATCGATCCGGCGGAAACGCCTCTATGATTTCGCGCAGACGAGTGCAATCTTCCAAAACGCGGTATTTCCTTGACAACACGATGATCAGAATACGAGCGAATAATAGTAGACGTAACCCCACCTTCCCAAAAGATCTGTGAGATCCATCAAGGGAGTGCGTTCGAATATGATGACGCCAGGATACCAGTGCACCGATTCAACGTGATCTCTCGAGATCGGTATCTGGAACGCGTTCTCATTTTTCCACTTTCCCGAGTCTGGTACGTCAAATTTTTGTTCCAGCCAAACCGCAGTTGCATCGCTCTCTTGGTTGAGCGATAACCACGCAGCCCAGCTTTCGGGAAACGGGCTCTTCGTCGACTCCAAAAACCCCTTCAGCACACCCAAAAACGACCCACGTGCCCATCGACGCGCATGGTCTTCGTGGTTCTGTCGTGGTGTTGAGCGGATCCCGACGACAACTTGATTTTGTGCTTTACCTTTTCAAATCGTCTCGCGAGTTCTTCATCATTGTCTGGGGGTCGGTATTCCCCTGACAGCCGCTCACGGAGGCGCTTCTTCAACGGTAAGCGCGTCTCGGATGGCGCCGTTCGATGCGCACCTCCGTTAGCTGAGGGAAGACTGCCAACGCTGCGCGAGAGGCGCTCGGCTTGCGCCTTTTCCTTGTAATTCGTGCTTCGTTGGCACGCCTCGATCCATTTCACGTGGTCGCTTAAGCGCTGCCGCCACTTGGAGAACGTCGACTTCACCAACCAACCCCGGCGCGCAAAGTGAAGTGCCATCGCTTCCATGATGTCGAGGCTGGGTTTTTCTACAGGGGGCGGGCCAGCGGCGAGCGACGTATCCAAATTTTCCGAGGACTCCGCTTCCGCCTCTAAGTCTGCGGCAGTGACGCCTCGTTTCAGAGGAGACTGAATTGATTCCCTACGAAGCGGACCCTGAATCGACGTAAAAGACTTTGAAGCAGGGGATTGTAAAACGAGGGGGCTTAGTATTTCGGTTGGCGCAGGAGATATGGCTGTAGTTTGAATACTTTGCGGGAACCGAGGCGCAGAAATTGGTAGGGAAGGGGGAATGAACACGGTCGCAGTAGGTGTCGGAGGTAATGAGATTGGCTGGCGTCGATCGAGAGGTGGAGGCTGTATAGGCGATGTTTGATCCATCGCATCATCCGCCGAGATGTGGTTTATGGGTGAGGGATGGGACACGAATGGTATGGTAGCGTCGGAAATAATTTGTTTTTGTAGTCCAGTCATGAAAGTGGGTGGTTCGTTCACCGTAGTCGCAAAGCTGGGTTTACAGTTCTGAGTGGAAGATTGAGTATTGGTTGGGGATGCCTTGGGGGTGAAAATCGGCGCCAAAGGATTGAGTACTTTCGAAATCGGAGTTTCCCCGTCAAAGACCGATTTATTAGTTCCACCTGGAGTCAATTCGCCGGCTTGAGGAGAGGGATGTTCAGCCATTTGTAACTCCTCCGCCTGTGGTGTAGATATCGTCCTTTGGAAGCTATCTGGCAGCGGGTTGAAAGCCGAGAAAGATGAAACGGACGGGGGTGTCGAGGTAGTCGACACTTTTAGTGCATATGTTTAGAATCACGCAACAAGTGATGTAGCCCTTATGAGCTTACCTGTAGCCCCGCGCGCAAATGAAATAGGTGCGAATGCGATGTCGTCTCTGACGGGTCCAAAAACAGACACCGAGGGAGGCGTGGAAGTTACATTCGAGAATGCACTCTGTGAGCCAAAGGCGGGCGTGCCAAATGCGTTTGGAGTCATCTTCAAGTCGGAGAAAGCTGACTGAACTGGGGCTACAGGAGGCTGAAGTGGTTGGTCCGGCGTTCCGGACTTGAAAAAGGCGGATGGTGTTGGTTTTGGACCAAAGGTATTGGTTAGCCACTGAGTTCCACTCGGTTGCAGTGGTTTGGAAGATTCGTAGGAGATCTGAGCGGGATGTTCTGGCTGATCTTCAGTCTCGTCCACTACAGATATGTCGGTGTCGGTGTCTTGTTTCTGGGGTCCCATTCCGGAATACCCGTCGATGATGTTGGGAATGGAAAGCCCACTTCGTATTGATTCGATGTCTTCGATGGTGTCCTTGCCAAAGTGTCGTTCAAGAATGCATGCGATAAGATAGGTCATGACGACGTTGCCTTCACGGCGGAGGACACCAGCTAGTTCACCGAATATTTGCATTGCCTCTTTATCAACGATAAGGGCGGAGGTCTTGGTGATAGGAGCACTCTTGGCCTGAACTCGAGCGCGAAACCTTGTGGTCAGCTCGAATACGGAATGATTGAGTAAAGATTCTGGTATATCGTCGTAGCGCTCTCTTTGGTCGCGAATGTGGATGAGTCGGTGATAAACGCGCATTTCTAGCTCGGTCGGGGACTGATAATGACCGCGTTGATCGTGATAAAACTCCTTTAAGCTCTGCAAGGCTGCACAGGCGTTACTACAAACTGATTGATACCGGAAGTACTTACTATTCATGAGCTGTTGCTCCTCCAAAGTGACAGAGAAAACTGAGCGGTCCCGTTCAATGTGGAGGGCCACGATATGGAACCGAGCACATCGGTCGTGACACTCGATCGCAATGGGTCCCATTTCATGTTGCATGGTGAAGTCGTTTCGTACGGCTCTTGAGCGGTCCCGGATGAAGTTAAATGTCTCCGAAAATCCATTTTGTGGTAAAAGTCCGTGGAAGAGGTAGTCAAGAGTGCACTGGCATACGTCATCCGTGTGTGTTGTGTGTTAGTTGGCTCAAGACGAAAAAGCTCACCTTGAGGACATCCGGAGGTCGAAGATCAGACGGCAATGTCTTATCCCCAGCTGCACGTTCATAAGCCTTGACGGCTCGTTTGTGATCCACTCGTTTGGTACCAGGAAGCTACAAGAAAAATGAGCGAAAAACCTGGTGTCGCTTGCGCCGAGTGACATATACCCACAGTTTCCCAATCGAATAGATTACCCTCGCGTTCACGTCGATAGCGTTCGAAGCGAGGACACATATCCATGCACGTTCCGACCATGGTAATCGCGTCTTCGAGACGTTTTGGTATTGATGGGTCATCCATCTTGCCTTCCGCAATCGCCTTCTTGCGCTCGGCCTCACGGGCCTTCACCAACTAAATGAGAGCATGGAGAGCGTAGCAAACGAAAACTATGTATGCGACGCACCTCTTGCCAAAAAATTTCACGTTCCTCTGGCGTCTCCGGCTGAACTAATTCTGTCCCCTCCACTTCATGCTCATCCTCTACTTCACTGTGCTCCCCCTCGCTTCCCGTAACACCCCCATCGAGAGCGCCGCCCCGACGAAAAGTGGTGTTGGTGAACTTGCCACGAGTGCTACGACCCCTTCCACGACCACCACCTCTGTGACCACCTCTTTCCCATCGTTCGCTGTCGCTCCCGGCATGAGACGTATTTGTGCCGCCACGACCGCTGACGCCGTCGGCAACCCATCGTTTGTTCCCATGGTGGGCACGTCTTCCCGTGCCGCCTTCGATGTGTCCGTTCGGACGCGATCCTCTACTGTAGCCACGTTGTATACCAGTGTCCATAGTTGCCATGGACGACATGGATATGTCGTGCCACGCACAAGGGTGTTGACTCGGAACCTAGACACGGTTATGTAATCACTCTTAGTCAGTCACGGTACGCCAGCTCAAGCTCGCCTGGAGGTTCAACGGTCGTCGCCACAATAAACCAGCACTTGGACTGTTTACAGATGCAGCGTTCAAATAACTACTTTTCGTCCCGTTTCTGGAAGATATGGGTTCATAGTATACAGTGCAACTCAACACGAAAGCCGAGAAAAAGCGTTGATCCCATGAAAGGCGCGTGCCGCGCGTATCGTTGGGTGGCAATGATCGAGATCAAATTCCCCGGGCGAGCCGCAGCCGGTTTCGGTACTTCCGGACCTCGTCAACATCCAAGTATCTTCAAATTGTTTTATCAAAGATTCTCGCGCCATATCACTCATGTCAACTTGACAAAAGTTGAAGGTCTTCAACAGGCTGCGCTCGTCTCATGGAACATCGGCGGAATTTCAATGATCATCATATAGCTAATAGCTTGGTTGCTGAAACCTGCCTCAGCCTGAAACCCGTCGACGGTGCGAAATTCTGCGCTCCCTCGTGGAATCTGAGTCGCTACCCGTATCCGAGGAGTTCCCAGTTAAGTGGGTCCTTGTTTCCGCACACCCTGTCAGACGCTGACAGTAGTAGTCAAGGATGTGCAGTTTGTTGTATTCTGCCGACCCCTGGCGAACGCCGTTATCGAGGTGAGATGGATCTAGGTACCTAAGTGGACCTCGCCAGATTCCATCTCGTCCAGTCTTCATTCCAGTGCAATACTTATAAAAGTAAACAGTATTTTTGACATGACCCCCGATAGTTAGGGATGCCTGGTAATGTGAAGTCTTCAGCGGCGCTCGTCCTGCCCACGAGCGCCATGGTTCGCCCCTCGGTGAACTCCCTGATGATGTCCCACACGTTCCTGTCGCTTCTTATTCCCCTCGTCATCTGTCTCTTCTACTTCTCCACTCCAGAGAATCGCAAGAGGCCTGTTTTTCTCCTTAATCTAGGAGCCATCACATTTGCTTTCGTAGTTTGTGTCCTGGTCGATGCATCCGCTGTAAGTTCAACATGCCAAAATGTTGATAACATCGAGTGGCTGATGGTTCCACACAGATTCACACTATATTACATCCTCTGCAGCCGTGGCAAGTGCGTTAGTTGCCGCTGCTATCTTAAAAGCTCAGGCCTTCACTCATGGCTTAATTAGCTCCATATTGTTATTCAATTTATTGCTGTCTGGCAATCTATACTCGTTGACCTTACACTCCTCGTCCGCCTCATCTCTGTCTATCCACCCCAGCAAGTCGGACCGATGTGTTTCGCCCTCCTTATTTCAATCCCGATCATCCTCAAGCTTTCTCGTACCACCAATCTCCTCCTGTTCACCAAAGTCATGGTTGATACACAGTATGGACCAAACGCATCAATGACAGATGTCGTATTTGTTTCGAAACCTTACATCAAAATCGAGTGGGGTACTCAAATGGTAGACAATACGTGAGTACTCGTAGATTTTACAAGCATCTCAAGTATTTCTATAATTCGACCCATAGATGGGTAGCCCTTGCGTCCCTTTGGAGAATACGTGATCAAGGAAATAAGTGGACCTCGTCTAAAACTAACAGTGGTATCTTCCCTTCCCTATTTGTCGACATTCAACTCGCTCATTCTTTGCGCGCCTTCGTCTGATCTGTGTCTAGTGACGATCGCACAGCGCATGCGAACTCTCTTCCGTATCGCGCTCACAAACTTCGTCATTCCAACCGTGTTTTCTATCGTTCAATTCGTCTCCTTGTATCGCGGCGTTGACATTACGGTGTTGAATCAGCTTGTACTCATCAACATGATGCTTTCCACCTTCGGTGTCGTTTTCGCCACAATATGGGCATGCAGTATCACTCGACAAGAGGCACGAGCTGGAACCGAACATGTGACGTCGTGTGGCAGCACGGTCGCCAATTCGGGATGCAGAACCTGCGCGACGGGAGGATTAACTTTGCAAGTACTGGTCAATCATGAGGAAAAGTCCCGTTGGTCAGCCACGTCACGGTCTGGTTCAGACTCGGAGGACGCGGTGTACCCCTACAATTCATGCAAACCATTGGACTGATCTCAAGTCATATTTTTCCCTTACAAGTTCAAATAGGTGTTGTATCTATTGATGTACATATCCTTAAATGTATGCTCAAGAATGAAGTTCGCTGGTGATATTTCAAGTTATGTCGGTATGTCCCAGGATGATTACTTACAACAACTCAGACAGGTAAGGATCCTTTCCGTCGACAACCGGTGAACGCCTAATACCCTCGAATGACCTACGGCATGGTATTCTCAGGTACAACAGGCTCAAATTGTGGACCAGTGGCAGCATCATTATAGGGCCCCGAGTCAATCTCATCTGGCTAAAAGGACCCAACATTCAAGTTTCACGTACACCAAAGTCGTCTTTGCTCACCCACACCAGCTTGCACGAATAAAAAACATAAGTGCTTGGGACACCGTCTGCATATTATCTGAGCAGTGCCATAAATGATGAATGATGTCGATAAACCCGGACCACAGCTGGCACATACAAATCAGGTGAAACTTATGTACAGGTTCCGGTATGTATGGAATCCTGATCTGAGGTAACGCGAGTGCCTGATCCGGGGGGTGTTGCAGTGTTTTCAATTCAAACGACGACGATGCAGTTATACTTGCCACTCCATGGCCAAGCGCTAAACGGTCTGATAATGACTCATTCAGTAGTACGACATTGCATGCCAAGAATCATGAGTGTCGGACATACTTTGCTGATGGATTGACTCGGGTTTTCACGCCCTCACTAGACCCGTGTTTGCCATGGAAGTTACCGTGGAGTCGGAAGAATTTGCGCGCGAGGTTGGGTCCTGATGGAATTATCTGACACACGGCGAAGGCTGAAACACATGCGTCGCTTCGACGCCGGCCACACTTCCCGTGCCGGAGCAGCATTCACTCCGCAGCGAACAACCAATGCGAGTCACTGCAACCGAATGGCAGGGCCGTGCTGCGGTTTGCACGAATCGAGTTCAAACATTCAGGAACCTAGGTGACTATCGGATGATTGCTTCAACGCCGAGGCTCAGGTGGCATGGGCCACATGGCTGATATGATCGCCGGATTTCCGCATCACATTCGAGAGTCATTTCCGCCAACCATTGACAAATTGAGGATAAGGGGCTGACTGGGAGGTCGCAAATGGCACACACCCCTATGTAGTACGACTTGCATCAACGACCACGGAACAGACTCAACGGCCGTGCAGCGACTGGAAATGCTTAAGGCCTATTACAGGTCACAACTTCCCTCTTGAAGAGCCTCGGAGCATTTACATTAAATGTGATACCCATCTCACGCTTACCTAGAATGCCCGTTTGAACATTTCCTAGAGGATCCGATCTTGGTCTCCATCTCGGCCCCACTTCCAGAAAAAAAAACTTGTATCCGGCGCCAACATGGCCTGCCTCTACTCGAGGTTGCCTCCCAACCATGGAGTCTTCCAACGGATCTTTTATCGGTGTCCACTGAAGACATCCGAGCTCGCATGATCCATCCCTCCTTGACTCCGAATTCCCTGATGATGTCGCACGCATTCCTGTCATTCCTTATCCCGCTCGTCATTTCACTGTTCTACTAGTATTTCTCTACTCCGGAGAATCGCCGACGGCCCGTCTTCCTCCTTAACGTGGGGGCCATCGTACTAGCTTTCATAGTTTGTGTTTTGGTCGATGCGTCCACCGTGAGCCTGAGGTGCCAAAGTCTAGTCGACTGCGATAATAGAGTGCTGATAGTCGCACACAGATTCATACTATATTGCACCCTCACAAACCATGGCATGTACGCTACTCGCCGCTAAAACATCGACCTGCTCACCTCGTGATATCTTGTTCAGCTCAACATTCATACTCAATTCATCGCCGTTTGGCAATCCACCCTCGTTGATCTCACACTGCTTGTTCGCCGATGACGGAGGTTGTCTTTGTTTCGAAACCCTACATAAAAATTGAGTGGGGCACTCAGATGATAGATAATATGTGAGTGCCGATGATGTTTATTTTCTCCGTTATATTTTATCGTTTGGTCCGTAGATACGTATCCCTCATGTTTTTATGGAGAATACGTAGTCAGGGAAAGAAATATGACATGTCTTCAACTAGCAGCGGTAATTCTGTTCCCTTTCTGCGTTCACTCACCGATCATCATATTTTTCCTTTCGATGTCCAGTATCTCTGTACCAGTGCAGGCGTACTCTCTAGCCCGGTCATGGAGACGTCACATGGCCGGTGCAGTTTGGGGCCCCAAGCGCTCCCCGGCCGACGTCGCGATTCGCTAGGAGCGTTTCAAGTTCACGGGGAAGTCGGTTCCTCACGTCAAGTTTCGAGAATCCACGTGTCGCGAGTATCACCTCACGTCCGCTCGCCTAGATCTACTTACTCCATAGATCTTTCTTTCAAGTTTCCGCAAAAGGTTTGGTCGGGGTGCGTACTATATAAATCATGACAGGCGTGGCGTGCACATGGCGAGTGGGTGAGGGGAAATGTATGCAACGAATGACGTATCTTCAGCAAGGAAGAATAAGGGTCTTCAGAGTCTAAGATTTCCATTTGATGATGACCTTACAAAGCACATACAAAGCTTGAAATCTGCAATCATAGAGTCCGAAGAATGTCTGACGGTACAGTTACTAGACTCTAGACTCATAACCCATACCGTTCGGGATAGCCATAAAAGTATGGGTTACAATAGAGTATGGGATCTGAGAGAGGTGTTATGCCCTACAACTTGAAAATGGGATAATCAAAAAGTACGGGTTATCGTAGAGTATGGGTTACATAAATCACGTATGGGTTAAAAGTCTAGACTCTAGTACTGTATCACTCAACGCGCCCTACCTTTGCTGATGTTTACGGAACTCTAGTAATGTGCACTTACCAAAGTTACCATAAACTTGGATTGGAACGAACCACCGGGTAACCTAATTAGAACGCAATCATGATGAAAGGTGTCTCGGTGGGCCAACTGCAGTCGCAGCGATTCGACCCGAGAACGCACGAAGATGCGGGCGCAACTCCCTTGAACTTGTTCCGCTGCTGACAAGTGACTCCGAACTTCTTTCAGCTTCGGACGAGACCGGCTTTCCTGTTCTGCGCGAAGGGTACGCGTAGTCCACAATCTAACGAGGAATTCCCAGATAATAGTTCACATCAGGGGCTTGTAACGTTACTGTTTGTCAGCTCTAGCGCAGGCTTTCCTCCAATCACGATTCTCAAAATCAACTCAAGCGAGCCTTAGCGAGGCCATTTACAGGAATAGTCCTCGCTTAAGTGCACTCGAAGAGCGCTTAGAAAACGCTGATAGGCAGGGTTACCTCTCGCCTAGCGACCCGCTTGCCTCGGTTAACCGTGGTTTGGATCCTCGATGTTGTAACACGCTTTCTCAGGCTGGGGTCCAATAACTTGAATAACAACTGCCAGTGATTGCTAATCGAAATGTGCTCAGGATTCAATCTGGAAGTTTTGGTGCTTGGAGACGAGTCGCCGGAGCTGTACTTATTCATGATCAGTACCAGTGCTCACTCGATCATGCGATCATGTCTAATATTACCGCGCTCAGGCTATAGCTCGGCCCAAAACCGGCCGCAAGTTCCGTAACTCACCACTATGTACTTACACTTCGAGATCAGAAGATTCGTTCTGATCAGTATTTACGTTGCTCGCTCCTATTGAAAACTCCTGATACTATGTTTGCGAAGGGCCATATCACAGAAATAAATTTATGTAAAGTAGCGATGCGCGTATCATACTGATTCACCCGTTCACTTCCAGTATGTAAAGCTTGTGTAAAGCATGTACTGATCTTGATCTTGGCATAGGATTTTTTCGAGGCACTCCGAGTCTCCAATAAATGTACTGTGGATTTGTGGCGCACTCGAGGTCGCGCTCTATAGATCTTCAAATGCCACCACGAACCCTCTCCGCTTAGCGTTGAACCTCAGTGCCTGTTCAAGCTTGAAGCTTCCCTCGCAGTGGCAGCGAGCTTTTCTTCTCCTCGGTGCGGCGTCACACGACTAGTGTAGTGTTAGAGCCCTGCAAGTTCCTCCTCTCAATCGCAGATCGTGACATAAATGACGTATATGTGGTGAGCTTGTTGAACTTTGCGGGGTAAGACCTATGCAACGAATGACGTATGATGATCTCTGTCCAGGGAACAAGGGTCTTTAGAGTCTAATCCTCTTAAGGTTTCTATTTGATGGTGATAATTTACAAGGCATGGCTTGAAATCTCATTCTCCGAAGAATAGTGCAACCCAACCCAACCCAATTTTCTCCGATTGATAAGTCAAATCAAACTTCTTTCCGGTTTGGAAGTAGGGCTTTTCCACCAAAGTCATGGCGAGGTTGTCACGTTGCAGCTTCTAATGTATACAATTTATCTATACAGATGCCGTGATACGCACTGGATCAAAATCAAAAAGAAAATTAACACGATCAAAATGAAAGCAGCGAAAAGAGGATAGCATGCGATCAAAGGAAATGTAATTAAAAATACCAATATAGTCCGCCCTTGAATGCGAGCACTCACATTGTCGACAGCGACGACAGGGGTATCTTCCGCCTGAACCATACCCCACAGAGTTCCATGTCTAAGTCCGTCGTCGAGCACGAAAAGTCAAATTGGATGTCGAACAAGGAGGGACAATGCTTCGTCCACGTCTTAGCGTAGCTTTGTTCGATCCCGCAAGCAACAAATTCCCTTCGGATCATACTGCCACAGAGAGTGGTAGCGCGCATCGACGAGCGCTTAGACGATGCTACCGTTAAGGCAGCGGACGGAGCGGGACTAGGCAGAAGGGAAAGCGAGGTGCTGACGGGGGCGGGGAAAGACGACTGAATAGACCGAAATGGCGAAGTTAACTTGAGTGCCTCCAACCCACGAAACCGAGATATGATAGAGGTTACGATCCCATAGAGAATCTAAACAACAGACCAAAGGTCAACGACACTGGGAATCGGACACGATCGTTAACAACCTACCTCAGCCGCGTCGCTGTCCGTCCATAAGACTTCTACTTCGAGGGATTTGATTCCTTCCGCCTTGCCCTCCCCAGTTAGCATGGCACCCGTCACGCCAAGAAACTTTTCCACAGTTCTCTTATCGACCTCGGGACCAAAGATGATGTGCATATCACGAACCCCATTTAGGGAGCGAATGACGGTGCTAGGTCGCAAGCCCGTGAAAAGCGTCTCGCGAACATCCAGGGTAAGGTGCTGTATCGGATTGTTCATGGCAAAGCAGAGCGTGGAGACAATCTCTGTAGAAGCGCGCAACGACTTGAGACCGGGGAGAAGGGTAGTGAAAGGGCTGAAACCATCTGTCTTCGATGAATCAACAACGTAGCCCCATTCGTCAACGGATGAAGGGTCGGCGCCAGTACACTCGATGAGATGAGGAAATGAGAGTGACTCGAGATATGACTGCGTGGCAAGCCAACCGCGCAGCGTTGTCATTTGCGATTGCGTGATTTTCTGATCAAGGAGCGTCAGATGTGTCAAAGAGAATGCGAGCGATGGTGTATAAGATAGTATGGACGAAAAGGAGGGTGTTGTGAGGGTGTTGAGATGATACATGTTCTGGAACGCTCGGCGGACATCGTCTGAAGGCACCGAAGAAACCCGACCATCTGGCGACGCAAGTTCCCAGGAGGGCCAAGAGGAGCAACGAAATGAGACAACCAGTGCCGCCAGTTCTTTCCTGCATGCCAAAACGTTGAACAGCTTCTCTAGTGACAACTCCGCCATCGTCTGGACGTCCAGCGAATGGTATAAAGCATATCTGGCGGCAGAGCAGAACCCGCGGGAGACGAGTGCAATGGCAGGGAAATCGTTCCTTGGAAGGAATTCGAGGATGACGCGGAGAATGGGTTCAGCGAGGACGAAATATGCTGCAGGGCGAACAGGCGGAAACTCGAAACGCGGAAATGTTCTGTCCGGCGAATTAAACGCCCCCCCTCCAAACAAGTTCGGCAAGCTAGCGTAACCTGGCGGTTTCACGTACTCTTCCTCCAAAATCCTCCCGAAACTCTCGTCGTCAGTGATAGAGTCCGTGTACTCGAGGAGGCTCGCACGCCTCCCCAGGCCGCTAGGTCGTCGAATCTCGAGGGAAGATTGTGAGACAGTGTCGCTTGAAACCCGGGGGAACATGGTCGGAGGACATGCATGGATGTATCCTATCCCTGTCCCTGTGGGGCTCGCACTGGCCTGCGAGATTATTTTCGAGGCCCGTCGGCGGGTACCAAAAAGAGTTGATACACGCTTGAAGACGCTGGCTTCCGATCGAGCCCGACTCCGTATGGTTTGTGAGAGATCAGATTGCTTCTGTGGGTATCCTCTGTCTTTAGGTGGAGTTGCGGGGATCGACATAGGGTCGACTGAGCGACGAGAAAGGAACGGCATTGCAAGGTGGGCGATGATTGTGTGGGTTCTAGGATGGTGGATGTCACATAGAAAAAAAGGAACGCGTACTTCTTCGGGCTGGCACGGGGCCCACTTACCCAATTATTTAAGACTCTGCAGTAACTCGCCCTCATCGCGTACCACTACGGCAGAGTGATGCCAGGCTAGGACGAAAAAAAAAAACGGCGACTGAGAACATTCACAGCGCTTCTGGGTCAGGGATGGTTATGATGACAGGGTCCTACCGTGATATCCGAGCACTGGTTCCCCACAGTCCTTGATCATCAATCAGGTTCCGCGGAGCCGTATGGCCCAGTAGGGGCGGTGAGGAAGGCGGAGAACGAAGCTTGACAGCTCGAATATGCGAGTGCACCTAAGTACGACTCATGCCTCAGAGAAAACGAGACGGGACCGTGGTTGCCACGTCCGATGTTGAACACTTCTTGTGATAACAATTCACGTACTCGCAATTTTAAGCTTCCCACCTTTATGTAAATTTCATTCTACTGCATTCTCTACTCCAGGGTCATATAGAGGTGTTTGCTGCTCAGTACCGCCTTTGCCCCAGGAACTACCACGATGGTTTGTGTGTTGTCAATGACCATCGCTGGTCCAGTCACTTCGTCCCCGACATTCAGTTGATCCAACAAAAACACGGGTGTGTCGGGTACCCGTCCGATCCTGTCAAAATAGACGCTGTATGTCGACGCCGCTCGGGAACGGTCGACAGACTTCCTCTCGATCTTGTCTACCTCTGAGTAGACTGATTCTCCCAACGTGTCAAACGTCTTCCCGATCCCACGTACCTGAACGGAATACGATGAGCAATCGAAAGGTGGAACCAGAAATAAAGATTTGCCTTGACGTCATCGACAATGATCGTCTTGGTTTCCAGCAGAAATCCGAATTCTGACTTGTAGACTCTCTTGAACGCTGCCTCAAAGTCCTCCTTCCCATCCCCATCTTTTGCATTTGGCAACACCATGAGCGCAGTGTCCGTTCCCTCAAAACGCATGTTGAGCATCCGCTCGACGACGACGCGATCGCCTTCAAACCCTTGACGACCCAGTTCCTCGCGGACATTGCTTGTCAGTTTATCCAGACGAGCGAGAAGGGATGCACGCGAGGAAGTAGAATAGAATATCGACGAAGGTTCTTGAAGCTCAAACGCCCTAGTAGCGGCGCCCGGTCAGCATGCGAATGCTGTGTGTGCTTGTCACCTTACCGGTCGGCTAATGCAAGACCATAGGCGGACAAGATAGAACTGTAACGATGGATCAGGATCGTCTTGATGCCCAAGAGGCTTGCAATTTCGCAGGCATGTTGACCGCCCGCACCACCGAAACTCGCTAGCCTGTAGAAGATGAGCGACCTCACGCATCGACCCAGAGGGGTACATACACGTGCTGCCCGGTGGAGTATCCCCTGGCCTCCGTTAAGGCGCGAATTGGGCGACACATGGTTTCATTCGCAACCTTGATGAAGCTTGTGTTCCATCAGTATCAAGTATCCTTGCTTGGATTACCAATACAGACCCGTAAACGATTTCGTCCAAATCAAAGGGTCGTTCCTGTGTCTCATTGATCTTCCTTGCCAGTTCCTCGAAAGCCGTTTTGGATGCGGCGATGTCCAGCGACTCGTTCTCCGACTTTCCGAATATCTTTGGAAAATACTCCGGAATCAAACGTCCGAGAAGGAGGTTGGCGTCTGTCACTGCCAATGGGCCTCCCTTTCTGTAACGACCGTCATTACTCACAGAATCTTCACTGGCAACTCACCAAAACTCACCTATAACACGCTGGACCTGGTTCAGCTCCAGCGCTTTCTGGTCCTGCGAGGAACAGTCCGTTGCGGAAAGTGAGGCACGAACCTCCTCCAGCAGCAACGGTGTTGATATCGAGTTGTGGTGATTGAATCGTCACACCCGCTGTCGTGGTCTCGTACACAACTTCATACCGACCATCAAAGCGCGACACGTCAGTCGAGGTTCCACCCACATCGATCCTATAAGAACTCGGGTGTCTGATAAGTCGTCCGTACGGAAGGGAAAATACGCACCCAATGATCGGGTACTTTCGTTTCTCATCCCAACTCGTTAAAGCATACCCCACCACACCACCAGCGGGTCCACTAAGAATACTCTTGAGCCCGGAAAAGTTGACAAGGTCCAAGAGACCGCCGTCGCTCCCCATAAATTCAACACGGGGACTCTTGACCTTCCCATCCTTGAGTTGGGCATCGAATCCTTTGAAGAAACCATCCAGGTATTCGCGCAGGATTGGCGTGAGGTATGCATCAGCGGTCGATGAAATCCCTCGTGGCACCACTTTGATCATCGGAAGGAGCTGCGATGATTGCGAGACCTGTGTGAACCCAATCTCGCGCGCTAAATTCCCGATCAGCCTCTCGTGATCGGGGAACGTGTACGAATGAATGAGGACGATAGCCAGCGAACGGTACCCCGCCTCGTACAAGCGCTCCAAGTCGCCTCGCACAACCTCGAGATCTGGTTTTCATCTGGAGCGTGAGACAAGGACAGAAGCAAAGCACCCCGCGTACAGACCTGGTCGTTTCATGATCCGAACGGCTTCGCCAGACAACCCTCGTACGATCTCCCCTGGCCCCTCTGCGTCCCCTACCCCATCCCACCCAGGACCTCTGAACCCCCGACCGACCGACCCGTCCTCCTGAAATTGTACCGCATGCGCCTCCGCCTCGGGATCCGATGTATATCCTACGAGCGTCACCCGTTCCTCCACCTCGACGACCTCGGCGTACAACGGCGAGGGCCGCCGGATATTCAGATCAAAGATCCGCGGACGGGATTGATTCCCGATCAAGAGCAGGTCTTGGAAGCCCTTGGTGATGAGTAACGCGTGTCGGTGGCCTTTACGCTCGAGAAGCGCATTGGTGGCGACCGTGGTGGAGAGGCGGATGTAATCTATGGTGCATCGGGTGAGTGCCGGCGCGTGGTGGGACTCGAAGACGCACCGATCTTGCTCGTATCGAGCACGTTGCCTCGTTGGATCTTTTCTCCAGTGACGATTTCCAACACCCTTCGAATCCCTTCTGTGGGCGCATCCTTGTAATTGTTTGGGTCTTGGGACACTGCCGACGCGTCGTCCGATAAAACGACATGCGTGCGGGGATCATGTACACACTTACAGAGTTTGACTACCAATTCTTTGCGCTCGCCAGGGCGTTCTGGATCAGGATACGATCTGCGTCGAGCGTCAGTAGCTATCCTGGCTTCAAGTCATGCAATAGGGCGACACTTACGCATGTACATCGCAAAATGTACCTCCTCTATCGGCACAAATTCTGATGGATCGGTCTGGAACAACCATGACAATTTGCACGTCAGCACGTAGAAGGGAAAGATCCAAAGTACACGGAGGGCCGCCGACTTGATATCTTATCAGTCCAACGGCCCCCGTGACTTGGTGCAAGTCTCAGCTTCCCATATTCATATCCAATGCACTGCGTTATTTATCCGACGCTGGAGTAGGTAGAAGTCAAGGCAAGGGTACCGGCACATTTGGGATAAAAAAAGACAGGACAACATAGCTACTAGGAATTATCAATGATCGGCAGGTATTCCAGAATTATTACTAGAGAAGAAAGGAAACGCCTCCAAGTTAGCAATTGACAAGTGATTTGTATAGAATAAAAACGGTTCAGGAATGAAGGTGTAAACTGACGGTAGACAGCGCGACTATTTCCATGCTAGAATCATCGACTGTCCATCTCCGAGACAAAGGCAGACAAAAGTAAAACGGGTCATGGTATCGGTGGTGGCCACGAGCACATGCAACTTCTAAATCCAACATACTTTACAGATGAAACTTGGGGGCTCAGGCTTCTTCCTCTTCTTCCTCCATAACGTTGTGAAGCGGAGCACCATGAATATATCTCCCTGGACTGCTGCGACCGTCTGTGAACAACAGATTCGGCGGTGATAAATATTCGAGTTCGGATTCCGCCTCGTCTCCAATCTCAGGGGGGTCAGATTCAGGGACGGAGATAGGTGGTGACGGAGCTCTGGGGTGAGGGGAGGTCAGAGGGAGTTGTGCTTCCTTGGTTGGTCCTGGGGAGGATCGAACAGGGAGTTTGGATGGAGGAGTGGAGGGGAGGCTCTGCCTCTCTCGTTCGCGATACATTTCAATGAGGGACGCTGTCTTGCTCTGTGGTGGTGTGGACTTGAGGGGTATATCGTCGGTGGACTGCATGGCTTGTGGCAATGTCGTAGATTCGGCTCTAGAGTGCAAGCTCTCCTTCTCTTCTCTGCTCCTTTCATAGTCGACGAATTCCGGAACGTCTATTGAACGGGGAGGCGAAGACGTCGCAGAAGGACCGTATTCGCTTCCCTCCGTCTCAAAGGACGGTCTCATTGGGTCCGGCGACGAGAGAAGAGGGTTTTCAGGAGTGCCATATACCAGTTCATCTGGTACGTCATCACCGTCAGAGTCGTTTGCGTTAACCGGCGGTCGTACCGATTGATGTTTTCCCCCTTCAGGTCGTCGCTCGGGATGGAGATCAAAGTACCCGATCCGTTTGGACTTGGGATATGACATCACGGACTCGATGTCAGGGTCTTGTTCCTTCTTTGGTGTTTCCTGCAGAATTGGATCGGGGATGGGTTCCACGGCCAACTGACATTCTTGCACCTCTTCCTCCTCAGAAAGCGGAGAACGTGCACGAACACCAGCAAGGACCAATGCAATCTCTTGACTGGCCAACTCGGGGTCAGAGCGTCCACCTTTAAGGCCTTTTGCGCCAGGTCGACGTTCCGCTTCTTGCGACCCCAACCGGCGACCGTGTGCAGCAACAAGGATATCCACCCAAGCATCGTCTCTTGACACTCTTCGTTCGTGCTTTTCAGCTGGTGTGAGCGCCTTTACGCTGGCGCTCTCGTTAAATTCATCATCACTGTAACTCGCTAAGCGCGTCTCAAAGTCCACAGTCGAGTACTCAGCTGGCACTAGAGTTGAGCGTCGCACTACGGACGGACTGGGCACAGGAATCCGAAACCGCCGCTTGTTATTGCTAGGGGTAAGGGGGGTGTCCGAGGGCACGCGCTCTAATTGCCTCACTGGCGAGGCACGACCAGAGCCTGCAGTACCCGGCCGGGAGTGTGAAACGTGATTATTCTCTTCAGGTGAGACCGGAGAGACAGTAACCATGGGAGCAGCTTTCGACAGCGAAAGTATCTTGCTGCCATTAGACCTCAACATTCCTTCGAATTCCACCTCGCGGACGGTCGGACTTTTGGGAACGTGTCCAACGACATAGGGTCGGCCATTTAACGTCGCAGCCGGTTTCCATGGCCTCGATTTGCTGGACGGCGAGAACAGAAAGGGCAACCGACGTTTGCCTCCCGATTCTTTTGCGAGTTGTTGCCTGTACTCCAACGGCACGAACTCCTCAAAGAGGAAGGTGGTGGTTGCAGACCGCGGATCATTTCCGGTGGTAGGACTCTTGTTGAGCGGGAGAGACTTGAACTCGATCTGTATAATGCGGATAAGAAAGAGACGACAAGAAATAAGACGCGGGGTTTACCAAGGCCCAATTGCACTCTCTGTCGGTCTCCTCACCGCGCTCAATGTCCATCCACCCACCGCCATATACCAAGTCGCTAAAAACGTCCATGAACGCTTCTTCAATCATTTCTTCTGATCCCATCACGGGTTCAGTGTCCCAACCAAAAGGAGGAAGCGCACGCTGGGTTTTCTTGAGTTTTTTGGTAATGTTCGCGTTTTGCGTCGGCCACGACGATATAGTGTGGGCAACGGGCGTGCTGAACTGAAGGGTGGCACTAAGGCGGGCATCACTACGATCGAAGCCAATGGCAGAAAAGTCGTTCCAGTTCATCGTCGTACGCTTAGTTGACCGAGACTATGCGAAAGCTTAGCCCACATTCGATCCGACGTCTTCACCGACTTACCATCCTTTCACTCTCAGTGAGGTCAAACTGAAGCTTCTTCTCATCGGCTTCCAGCGCTCCGAAACCCATATTCTCAAATTCGCCCCACTTGAGCTCAGCCAGGGTCCTAAAGCGATCTTCGCCCTCTCTGATACCCAGACCAAGGTTATCTTTCTCCTGGCTCGACGTCGCGGATGAAGTGCTTGATGTGGCGGATGACGGCCCATCAATGGGACTCGTGTAGGGATGAAAATTTGCGGGCATGTCCATTCTCTTCTTGTAAACTTCAGAATAACGCGGTTTCAATTTGAGCGCCGAGGGAGCGATACGCTCCCATTCCTTGGAACCAGCCAATCCACGACTGTTATCCTGGCCGAATCGGGGGCCCGACGCCCAGCTTGCCGCGGTCTTGACCAGATCAGGCGAGTACATTCGGACGTTCCGACGGACGCTGACCACACGCATCGTCCGCGCCCCACGGCGGGCTTGCGGTTTATCGTGCTTTTCCTTGACGTTTAAAAAGGGTAACATGGCGGGGTACCCTCTAATCCAATCCTTGAGACGAGTGGGAACTCCAAGGGTAGTTGCGCTGCCAAAGGCGATGGTGGTGTTGATCTCGGAACGCTGACCAGGGGCCTTGGGTGCGTCCTGCCACCGAATGAAGGCCAGCATGATGTGCTCCATTGCGTTGACAGAACGAAGATAATGAATGTAGGTGTGATGGAAGGAAAGGCAAGCTGGACCCAAGCCAAATAGCAAGGGACCAAAGAGAGGCGAGAGTGTTGGTGGGGTGTGACCGGAAGATGCGCTGTGCGCAGTGAAGCGGATGAGCAGGCTCAATAGCGTCCATAGAATGGTCCTTAGAACCGGAGGTAACGGGGGTAAGAAGGTGGCGAAATGTGTCGGAGGGTAGTTGAGCGCTGGAGGAGAAGAATTAATCAGCACTGAGCGCCTCGAGTACGTGACGAGATCAAAAGAGAATGGAATGATGCATACCAGCTTCCGAGTCACGGAACCCGACATAATGGTCCCAAGAGATAAGACCGCGCACTGCTTGACCGCCAACTACTCTTACGACCCGCGCAAGACCCCAGCGAATGCACATGCCCAGCTCATGGGGCCCTGCGAAACGAGCTTCTTCGTGCCAGCGATGTTCGGCCTCTGCAGAGGAGGGGTTGGCGCAAGTTTCGAGAAAGGCTCGTATGAGACGTTTCACGGCAGATGAAGAGATATCAAGAGCGAGAGTAGAGAAAATGAAGGGCGTTGTGAGGCAGCGGGAGCCGAGTTCGACGGCGACGACGTCTACGAGACGGGCGACCTCGTCGAGACCGAGGGTAACGTGGCGCTCGTAAGAGAGGTAGCCATAGTCGTGTTCGAGGGTCTTTTCCTCGCCTGATTCGTCGCGGGGCCGGTCGAGGTTGAGAAGAAGGAAGCTACCGTCTGGTATCTGGGCAACGAGGTCGCTCATATCGTGGTCTTGTTTAGGAGAGCTGAGCGTGCGCGCCCTCGCCTTGCCGTCGAGGGTCTTCCTCTTGTCTTTTGGCGCATCCTTTTTGACGGGTGCCGGGGGTGAGCCGGAGCGCGAGCCCCTGCTGTTCACGCGGCCAAACTCATCGTAGGGCGGTGAACCCGCTACGAATTGGCTGACTGCCGACTTCTTTGCTGGGGTCGATGTCGTCCTTGAACGCGAGAATAAGCTGGGCATGGAGAAGTAAAAAAAAAAGAAAACGAGGTGGCCCGGAGTGTAGGGGACGAGCACTGAAACAAGATGAGCGTCAATTTCTCAGGATCAGCCACCAACAAAACAACAGCCATCGTGATTATTACTAGCACTACTTGCTACTAACGCTCACACTGCACACCCATTAGCAGTGTTCTTGGTCAGATCGACCGTCGCCCACTCGGACTCCTTCCCCGTCTGCGAACTCTGCCAGCCCACATTGGGTGCCGCAAACGGATAAGAGACTGGTCCGTTCACCTGCTGACTACTAATGTCCACAGGGTCAGGGGTCGGTTCTCGCTGGGATCTTGCGGCAGACAGGCAGCAGGTCAGGAGAGCCAGCAGTATCACTAGAGGCTCATCAGCGTCGGCCTCTCTATGTCCCGATCCGGCCACACGTACCGATCCCCCCCGTCACGGCAAGAATCAGCAACACCAATTCATGCGAGTTGATCCAAGAACAAACGTTCGTTTCGTGGCTGAAACTAATCCTATCATCAGGCACGGCGCAAGTAATCACCACCCACATGTTCAAGTCGCATTTCAGTTCGGCCCGCGTGACAGGCAAACCAGAGAGCAAGATCAATCCTGAAAAAGCGGCCAAGGAACCTAGCAAAGTCAGCCCCTCCAATTCAACCACCTTGCAAAGACAAAGACATACTCATGTTGTCTACAGTGATTCGAAATAGATTGCGAATGAAAGGATGAGAAACTGCCCAGCAGCACTGAAGAACATGTCCTCCAGCAACGTACTTGACTGATAAGTTGCTTTAACCATGTTTATCAGAACCTGTGATTCGACATCTTTGATTCGAGATGGACGTTGTGCTGAATGATCCTGATCGTGACAGCACCACAAGGCTTCGTATGATCCATGGTCTTCTCTTGAATCCAATCTAACTTTGAGTCAAATACACGCTTCACTCTATCTCCTCCCGAAGCTCAGGGTTACACTTCGAAAGGAACATGATGACCCCTGGATAGGCTATCCCACCACAAAGATTGCCGCTCGTCATTGAAGCATCTCCCTGGGGTTCCAGACTGCAATCAACTCGGCTTCAGTGGTGAGCATACGAACAGGTACCTCTCTGACTCCATGCAGATCGACGATCAACTTCCGCCTAGCAACAGTGACGCGGACGAGTCGCCAACAGGCCAATGGTGTGATCTCGTACGTCAACGTTTCCCGTGACATGTCGATCGGAGGAGCCCGTTTAACTCAGTTGAACTCGGGTCTCCGCTCAACATGCACTGCTTTGCGCAGATAGAGAGGTCGGATGGTATGGACACCGTTGCGACGGTAAACATTAACCCTTCCCACGCCGTGCTTCAAACGTCGGCAGCTATAGTGCGACTCGGATCAATCAGTACTTTAGAAACGGGATAACACGAACAAAGGTATCTATTGTATGAGAGAGTGAGGGAAAGAAAGGAATGCATGGCCCATCAACTAGTGTCCCCAAAAGAAATTTAACGAGTGTAGAGAATATTTAGGGTAATAGTTTTGCTATCTCCTGTTTTCAACAATGCAAAATGCTTTGATCATAAAGCCTCGTATATGTTGATGGAGTTAAATTGGAAATAAGCGTCAGTGAACGCTGTTGGATTGTCTGCAACAAGTAGATTAGCGTCGGAAATCACGTGTATTCATCGTTGGCACTCACTGTTCACGTAGTCTTGTAAAGACGGGTGGTTAGTTCGTTACTGGCTAGGAAGGGTAAAACTACATACCGACGCAAGTCGAAGGGCACCCAGAGGCAGCATAAACAGCCGAATTGCCGGCCCAGCCGCCACCTCCATCCTAATTTAGTTCCCTTCCAAAACAGATCGCTCGAAACAACTCACAGAACGTCAGATTGATAATGATATTGTTCGCATCAAAGTGCGTTGCCAAGTCACAA
This sequence comes from Zangia roseola, assembly GCA_038090095.1. Classification (NCBI taxonomy): domain Eukaryota; kingdom Fungi; phylum Basidiomycota; class Agaricomycetes; order Boletales; family Boletaceae; genus Zangia; species Zangia roseola. The sequence continues at coordinate 45,755 of JBBPMD010000107.1, forward strand.
TCCGTATTGGGGAAGTACGCAGCAGGTGGTCCCTGACAGGGATATGTCAGGGAATCTGGAAGAACAGCAGGTAACCTGACTCACCCAGAGATTGGTGTTGATGATGGGCAAACCAGTGATCGCATCAATAGGTGCTGATAATTCATTGCGTTGCCAGAACCAGATACTGATGTAGTCGTTTGTGCGTTCCATGGCGTACCTAGAACACCTTTGGACTCAGTTCGTCGGCGTCCAAGACGAGCACCTACCATCCACCACCGACGCTATTGTAATCGGGGCCGAAGCTGTTGTCATCATATGCATATTGCACGCCGCATCCCGAATTGCCATTGACTAGCAATAATCAGCAACGCCTTGAAAGTATTCAAAGACTACACACCATCGGCGTAACAGTCTGTAGTCACCGTCGTCCTGCCATCAACATTGAGAAGCGATCATCGGGCTATATGCACTCTTCCTTACCCAAGCTGCGTGACACTGGAAGCAGGCATCGAACAGTCTAGTAAGTGCGTCATATCAATCGACAAATTCAGACCGGAAAGGCGGCTATACTGACTAGCACCCGTATGCAGTGTCGATTGATTCGGCTCGACGTCATTAACACCTTCGACAATATCAACCTCACCCTGCGAAAGCGGTTAATACAAGACTCATTTCCGTACACAGTCGAGTGAGCGTACACCATTAGGCCAATTAGCCTCATTAGACTCCCAGACGGCCTGAATGCGATCGTAAGTTCATTGACAATGACATTGACCACAGAAAACTCACAGGCCACGTGCTTTAGCCAATCAGGATCAAGAAGTCGACAAGGACAAGCGAAACTTACCCGCAACCTTGCGGCATGTGCGGCATATCGAAGCTACAGGAAATGACATCTTAACCAAATGAGGCAATCCCCGCGCAGGAGCTACGTACACAGCGACGTGAGTGGTATATTGGTTGTTTGTGCGGATGCGAACAGAATTCCGTCCCGGGCCAGTCGGCGAGAGGACGGTGGTGTCGTCTGCGCGCATGATGAAGGTATCAAACGTCGCATACGTGAGGTTTAGACTTTGAGCAGTCGTCTCATTCACGTAGTTCCTAGATGACAAGTATGAACAATGCGTCGTGAGCGAGTGGACACGTCACCTACACGCGACCGTCGGTGGGATCAGGAATAGCCTCAAAGTTGAAGGCATCGTAGAAGCCCTCGCCGACAATACGATCACAGATGGTGTATATCCCCCCAGCCGAGACCGATCCAGCGAAGGAGGCGATAAGGAGGACACCGTGTGTGGTCGAGAGCTTCATCCCCGACGTGACAAAGCTGTAGGAGCAAGGGGTGCGACGTCGTGTAATACGTATTTATGCTCTCTAAGTTTGTAATATAGAACATGCGATTTTCGGGGATGTAACTATCCGGAAAAACTCAAGTCCATCTGGACCCGAGTGCGGTGGGAAACTCACATTGATATTCCGAGAGCTGATTGACGATGCGGGGTGGCCATTGGAATGGCAGGTCCGTCTCTGCACGAGGGCTACACACGTGCACTGCGTACAATGATCAATCTGTGGATGTTCTCCCTCTGGCGTGTTTCTGGCGCACACGCAGATAGCAACTGTACTCGTTTCTTCATTCTACCGCGACAAGCAACTCGGCAGGTTCCCATCATCTGCATAAGGCCATGAGTAAGAATGTGGCCGCAGTGGTATGTGAAATCTGGCTTCGAATAGACGCTGAGTGAGCCGGGTGACCATAAATGTGGATGTACTCGTCACGGGTCGTATTCGCAGTGAACTTGTGGAGGCTGCAGCACCTTGCCAGCAAGGAGGATCACATGCACGTCATGAGAGTTATCCAGAGCTATTCATGCGAACGACAGAAATGGCAGACACCCGTGGTGACGCGTGACAAGCTCCTTGCGGAAGGATAGTAGTAGCTCTGGCGAAAAGCGCATCAAGCTGCTCCGGCGACAAGGCATATCGTAATACTTACTTGCAGAGATGAAAAGCTAAATTTGCAGAGTCATTGGCATCAGTTACAGCGGACCTCTGATCCTGCACCAGAATAGGTGTTTCGCCGTGGAGAGAATGTGAGCACGATGAGTGACAGACCACCCCTTCTCCAGTAAAATATAGCCCATATACCAAGGCTAAGGGTATTGTGCTCGTGAGAAAATCTGATGTTGAGCAGGGGAGGCCCGGAGCTGCCATGGGAAGGTTAACTTGCCAGAAACCACTGGTGCCAGCCTGGACCAGCAACTTGGGTTACTACGACGATTCATAGTGCAACCCGATGCCAATGACGGTCCTCATTATCGTGCGTTTACGAAGCTTGGCAGGGGTCTATGCGAAAGTAGTGAACAATGGTTGTCAAGTTTACATAACTTGTCAGATATGAGGTGAACCACTTGTTTTCGCGCTCATAACGTGCAATGATTTTATGAGCTCTCAGATAAAGAGACTAGTGGGAACACGAGATCGGTACTCCAAGACAGCCTTTGAATGATGTTGGAGGGTGCAAACAGGATTTGTTTGCTCGCCAAAACCGCCAGGGGGTCAGGTAAAGATACCTTGCTCCCAGTGTGAACGCTTACGCAGGAATATCGCCCCATACAGAACATGCTGGGAGCCTGCCCCTACTCTGTGAGTAACTGGGTTTAAATTTATCAACTTCATCGTCATGACTTGCAGGGCCTCGTTGGCAATGAGAACCCTGAGATCTTTCTAATGGGACTGGCTGGCCTCCTGAGCACAAAGGCGTGTGAGTCCTTTTGATGAGGAGCTCCGAGCTAACTGTCCAGAACTTGTATATCCCTCAATCACAATTACTGCAAATCGGGCTTCTCAACTCACGTTCTATTGCCCACTCCGATCGGAACAACCAACAGGCCATCAATGCATCAGATACGGAGGTCTGTTTCGTGTCAGAATGCCCAGACAATGTGGCATAAGTATGTTGGTGGTCCCGCTTTGCCTTATCTGTTGTCACAGTATCGAACTGTCTGCCAACCCTAACGGGCGCTTTGCTTCACATTAGGGTCGACATTCTCTCTCTTATAAACACCCTGTGTTGCGCAGTGAAGCCGCTGTCTCATCATCACAACGCGAAAGTTTTCTCTGCTGTGATGTTCATCGGTAACCTTCTTCCGAGGACGAACGAGTCTGTCATCAATCATGGCCTACAGTCCCTCGTGATCGTTCACACCTTCCTGGTTCTCCTCATTCCTCTTCTGGTTGCATTGTTCTACTACTCCACTCCTTACAGTCGTCGCCAACCTATCTTTATCCTCAATGTCCTTGCACTCTCGTTAGCTTTCATTATAGGAGTCATCGGGGATGCCATGAACGTGAGGGTCCCCGCAAGTTCAGACGCACAAAGTCATAGGGACTGATCAGCGCTATAGATCCATTCAATCCTGTCACCGCAAAACAGGTGGTCTGCACAGGCACGTCTGATCCAAACGTTTTCAAGCGCTGGTTCCGGTAACTAATAATCATTTACTATGTATGGCGCAGGTACAAATTACTGTCGGGTTCACTGGTAGCTTCCAGGCAATGCTCGTGGACGCCATTTTGCTTGTCCGCCTCATGACAGTCCACCCTCCAAGTCGTATCGGGCGTTTTCGGTTTGCCTTGCTCACATTCCTTCCGATAGCGCTCAAGGTCGCTCGCCTAGTTAACCTCAGTTTGTTCATTCACGAAATGAGCGTTATCAGCCGTAGCCAAAATGCTTTTGCACTCGCTGGCACTGCATGGATCACGTTGCCCTACTTGAAAGTTGAATGGATTACCCAAATGGTCGACAACAGGTCAATATTAATTCACACATCCCTGCTGTCACCTTCCATGCTAAAGATCTCTCTCACCTACAGTTACGCATCCATCGCTTTTCTCTGGACTATCTGGCGCTATAGAGAAAAAACCTCTTCGGTTGGACTTATACCAACCCTCAGTTTCCGTCAATGTAACTTGATCTCAAAGCACCGCTCTTCTTGGAAATTGCTGACTTCGCACTCTGTTTGAATAGCGCCGTTTTCGGAGCGTATCCGGAGCCTCTTCCGCCTCGCGCTCTCAAACTTTGTCATCCCCACTGTCATTTCGGTCATACAGCTTGTGGTGCTGTTCCAAATCGGTATCGAGAACCCGATCCTCCTGAACGACATTGCAAGTGTGAACGTGATGGTTAGTTCCTTCGGTGTTGTATTTGCCACTGTATGGTCGGGCATGGAGCGTCGACGGGAAGCACAAATATGCCACCGCCCTCTTTCTGTGGAACGTGAACACCAGCACACGCAAGGGCTGGCCATGGAGTGGAACACAGCCTCACGCCCGCTGGTCAGCATCACGTCCGCGGGAAATTGTCAGATGGTCAAACAAGGTAGCAGACTATTATTGCTAAGTGGTATCTGCTTGTCATTAAAGCTATTCATTTCGCCAGACAATGACCTCGTGAGAGTGAGTGGTGTTGCTTCGTAAACGAAGATGAGCCCCGCAACCGAAAACTGAAATGCAGCAGCCTCTGGAAACAAAATGGCGGCGGGAGAGGTTCCCAGTGTATATCATACAATGCGTAATCTATGAAGTCTAATCAAATGTAAAAATCATCGTAGAAGGACGGCACAGTGCGAGAGCGACTACAATCTTCAAGGCTGCACGGACGCAGCTGAAAATCTGGGAAACGTCGCCACCGCATACAAGTGCTGGACACGCGAAAAGAAAAGAAAAAGGATGCCCACTGGCTGGATTGAACAACCGACCTCATCATAATCGATTTACAAGTGACGCGCTCTACCACTGAGCTAAGCGGGCTCATGTTTGCGACGACCCGACGGAACATGTCAAGGTCAGCTTGGATTGTGGGGGAACGAATTGGATTGTATGCTACTCGGAGATATAGAAAAGGCTCCCATACACGTGGCCTAGCGAACCTAAGATCTATGCAGTCCAAACCTTGGTGATCAACTCGGTTAAACCTTGTGTGAGATTCAGTTCCTAACAGCTCACACGATATCGGAACGTTCAGGAAAAACCCACCAATGTCATTCGTGTTGAACTGGTAAACGCCGACCAAAACGCCGACGGTTGTGGCCCTAAGCGTCCAGGATACCAAAGGACCGATGACAGGGAACTTGCGTTTGTGGAGGTAGTCGACGAGTATGGCGTCGAACTGCACACCCGGAAGTTAACGATACGAAGTCTGCACGACAACTTGGGACAATGCTTACCCCGATGTGACTGTGCATCACGAGTGAGATGCCCAAGAGACCGTCAAGGACGGGGTAAGCCGTGCCAGACGTCGCAAATGCCGCCGCAGTCATAGGAAGCAGGGCTGCAGAGAGAAGACGCTCGAATGCCCAGTGATAAGAGCCATGGGTCTTTGAAGGAGGAGGGAAAGTCGTCGGATCGTTGACGGTTCCCTTGTAGATTGCTGGGGGGGGGGAGTTGGCGAATGAAAACGGGAAATTTAACGGGATAGATTTCAACTCACGTCCACCAGGAACATAGTTGGCCGTTGAGCTGGCGGTATGTCTCACTGTGATGAGTTAGTATCCTCGTTGTGATGTGAGTATTGCGAGGAATGATTCATACCTTGGAGTGCCGAGCGCAAAACGTTGCGGCCAGCGGTAGAAGAAAATGTCATACGCAAAGTAGAGTGCAACAGGGACATCGTCGAGGATGTGAATAGGATCAAGGGAGTGGGTCGTGGAAGGGGCAAATTGGTCCAATGGTCGTTCCCAGGGTCGCGACTCGCGAGCCGGAAGGCGAGCCGAGAAGCTGGCCAGGGATCCCCTTCTGCCAGGATCCGGCGAGACCATCCCAGGGCCAAGGTGGAGATCTCTGCATGTTCAGGGATGGTCAGGACGTGAGTCGCGCTTATCCTTTGTCGTACTCACTTACCCATATATCCCTCATTCTCCAGAACCTCGATAAAAAAGCCCGCGATCTCGTTCGACTCGCGCTTTTCAGCGAGCAAAAACGCGTCCCGTTGCGTCGCGAAGACATCAACAAGAAAGGTATGCATCCAATTAAGTTGATCTGCCCAGCG
>JBBPMD010000108.1:0-51450 GCA_038090095.1 Zangia roseola
CCCTTTTACCTAAAGGTAAGCGATGTGCTTGGTGGATGGTCATGTCGGGCGTGTTGATCATGAATGTTTGAATTGTTACCCCAGTCACTATTATGGATGGAACCTGAACATCCTATGGTTATAATGAGGCTCGCATTTGTTTTTTTGTGCGCTTTACCGGCCGTTCGGGAATTGTACCAGTACATCAATGACCCAAAGTACGTCGGAACCTACGAAACATGGACTGCACGTGACTGATGTGTATTGTATGAACAGAAAGGCAAAACGGATGGGCCAACATTGTTGGCTGTTGCTCGCTACGGTCTTGACCGAATTATTGGTGATCGCCAAATGGAGTCGGGGGATGTTTCAGGAGCCTCTGCCCTTGTACGTGCGATGGGGATGGTTCCTCGGGGGAATTCTGTTGATATTGTACCCGACTGTGCGGGTAGGTCGTTGATCTGACAGGCTGCGAAGACGCTAATGTGCATGATAGTTTGGTGTTCCTGCTGCGCGACGATACCTGCGCAAGCAAAAGCGCAGGGGTAAGAGCAAGACGCTATGATTGTTTCCTGTACATATGGTGTCGGGTATTACGTTTGTATGACCTTGTATGCGATGTTTCACTTACATTCTCTTTTCGTGGGTCGGAGGCGTCGCTTGCTACATCTTGCAGAAAAGAGAGGGCGTTGTGGGTCGAACGCAGTTAGGCGAGATTTGCGGAATGTTCTGGTGGCTACGCGAGCGGGACAAATACGTGTCAGCACGCCCACCGTTACACACGAGCTGCCAACGACCACACAAAGTCCCGGCCAGTCACACCGTTCTTCACTCCATCACCATCACCTCGAATTCGCAGACTCTCTCTCATGAACAACGACTCTAACAACAACGACAATACCCGCGGCGTCCCCTTCTCCCACAGCTTCAATTTCGGGACCACTATCCAGAATGTCTTCAGAAATATTAATCACGTCTTTGCCAATAATCATGATTCTAGTGGCGGAGACGACAACTTGCAAGATCGCGCTGCTGATGTACCACCCCTCGTATCTTTGAATTCTGCGGATGGCAGGGGAGACGCTCGTCCCACGGGCCTCCCACTTTCCAGTTCACCCGCACCAGACCCACTCGCATCCTCGACGTCCCTGTCTACGAGCACTCCCCCTCCACCCCCTTCTCAACCCGATTCACAGCGCGATGATGAGGATGGAGATTCAATACCGGAGTTGCGCTCTGTGTCTGACTCGTCTGATGACTCAGACGCCGGGTTTGCCACTCTCAACCCACAACCCTCGCGCCAAGACGCTCAGCCCGTCGACGGTGAATGGACGGACGATGAACGAGATCTCCCTCCCCTCGAGCCTATCGCTGGTACTCGGCGGGCGCGCGTGGATGATGATGGGGACGACGCCAGAGACCGTCGGCATCCCTCAGAACGCGTAGGTGGCCCTCTTCCAGCGGGCGATGCCCCGCCACAGAGTGCTAACCCGCAGCAACCACCCCATCCTCCGCCGGGCTTGTTTGGTGCCTTGTTTGGCTTTGCCCCTCCTGGAGGGGCCGGAGGGGCCGGTGATGCTCCACCTGAGCATGTACATACTGGTGAGGGCACTGCAGATCCTTTACCCGCAGGTAATAATGCAACCCCCGGTCACACGCGTCGCGGTGGTCCGATGTTGACAGCAGGATTTACTTTGAGCATACCGCTATTTGGACCTCAGGCTAATCGGGCTGGGGCAGCTGGCGGTCAGGGCGTGCCAGTGGGGATGTCTGGTATGGATGCGGCTACTCGAGAGGAGCTGCTTGCATCATTTGCCGCGTTCTTCCAGGAATTCCAAGCCATGGAAGAAGGACGGGAAGACCCGGAGCGGGCAAAGAAACTTCTTGCCGGTCTCGAACTCGTCCCCTTGGGACTCGTCAAGAGGTTGGAGCGCGTTGGAGGCGCCCCAGGCGGGCACGCTGGTGATTCAACTACGGAGGGATCGTCGTCTGGGTGTGCTATCTGCTGGGATACGTTACTCGATGCGGAGAACGACGGATTCCGCGCTCAGCAGCCTTCGGGAGGTGATACATTGCAATCATCTTCGTCATCGACCGACGCCATTGATGGTCACACCGCCACGCATACAAATAATGGTGCGATGGATGTTGACGCTCCCTCCGCATCTGCTTCACAGTCTGGGCCATCCACCTCGACCCCGCCATCCCCCGAACTGCCAAAGATTATTTCCCTTCCATGCGCTCATGTATTCCACAGTACTTGCCTGCTGCCTTGGTTCACAAGGGCCAGACAAGCGACGTGCCCAACCTGCAGATTCAACATTGACCCGGAGAATCTCACCTACACTCCGAGACGTGCGTTCACTCGCGCGCCTCCTGCTCAACCTGGTAACGCGGGTCCAAATGCTGCACCAGCTAACCCAGAAACTGGACTGGGAGCTCCTCAGGAAGCCCCCTCCACAGCTGACGCTGCTGCTCCCGCAGCAGATCCTGCACGCGCAACTGCAGGTCTTCATCCTGAAGCAGTTCGGGTGCCAAACGGTCCTCCACCTCCACCACGCTCCGGGCAAGCTGGCCTCCCGCCTGTCGGCCTAGGCTTCAATCCATTCGCTATACCCGCTGGTCAAGCTGGGGTACCGCTTACTGGCCTAGGTTTCAATCCATTCGCCCCTCCCACCGGCCAAGCTGGCGCACACCCTACCGGCCCCGCTTTCAATCCATTCATCGTACCCGCTGGTCAAACTGGTGGACCGGCTGGTGCAGCCTTTGGCCTGTTCGGACCACCGACTGGACAATCTGGTGCACCTCCTGCCGGCGTCCCTTTCAATCCATTCGCCATACCCACCGGTCAAACTGGCGGACCGGCTGGTGCAGCTTTTGGCCTGTTCGGACTACCGACTGACCAAGCTGGCGCACCTCCTGCCGGCGCCGCTTTGAATCCATTCGCCATACCCACTGGCCAAGCGGGTGCACCACCCGCTGGTGCAGCTTTCGGCCTGTTCAGACCACCGACTGGCCAAGCTGGCGTACCCCATGCCGGCGCCGCTTTCAATCCATTCGCTGGCCCAGCTGGCGCGGCCCCTACTGGTGAAGCTTTCAATCCATTTGTCCCGCTAGCTGCTGGTCCGCCTCCTGCCGGCGCAGCTCCTGATCAAGCCGGTGCACCCCCTACCGGCCAGGCTTTCGCTCCATTTGCTCCTGTACCCGGAATCCCTATACTGTCATTCCCAGCAATTCAAATACCACTCAGACCAACTGCAGGGCAAGCAGTCGGAGATGGGAACCAGGGTACGCTGCACCCGCTACACGGTGTTCCCGTTTTGCTAACGGATTGGTTTGTACTTGCAGGTGTTGATGTTTTAACGATAGGGTTAGATATGTTTCTTGGTGGTCCTCCCCCTGGCTTCGGAGGGGATCCCCGTGATAACGCCGACGGTGTCAACGGTGCCCCCAACGGTGGACCAGGTGTCGGTACCGATGGTGCAGCCAACGAGGGACCGGACGTCGGTGCCGCTGGCGGAAATGGTCCTGCAAACCCCAATGTACTCGCGCACGATTTACACGCGTTGATTGATAGTCTCGTGCGGGCGACACGGAACATTATCCCACAAATGATGAATGCCCAAGGGCAAGGGCCTGTGCCAGCTCCCGCTCCCGCCGCGGACGCCCGTCCTGCCGACGGTGTTCCACTACAATCGCAACCTGGGCAAGCGCTTGAAGCAGGTGGTCCTCAACCTGCTCCCCAACCTGTTCCCCCTCTTCCTAACGGTGCTCGTTTCGTTCCCATGCCCCCGTTACGCCCGAATATGTTCCGACCCACACGTCCTATGCCTCCCCGCCGAGAGAGGAAGGCATGGATCCTCCCACCCGCCCCTGGTCTCTCACTGCGGCAACGTGTTGAGCAGCGAGAGCAAGAGCAGGGTCTGCGCTGCTCTGACACGAGCTGTGGTGTTGGCCCCTCCGACGATGAACCATTCCCTGATCCGTCAGTACCGATGACGAAGCAAATATCCATTCACGCTCTGTCTACTTCTGACCACGACTCCCGTGCGTCTGTATGCGCACATGCATTCCACCCTGCGTGTCTGGTTAGTGCAGAACGTGTCGCAGGGTGGGGTGGTGAGGACAAGACAGAGCCCTTGGTGGAGGTATCCTGCCCTGTATGCAGGGCTGTCGGGTGTATGACGAGGGACGAGTGGGAATTGGGAGTTTCTGCTTTGATTCCGATGGATCTCTGCTGCTAGATTCCAACGATTGACCTCATTGTATTGTGCGTCTTTTCTGCCAACTCCCCGAGGAATAATACATGCTGACTGTTGACGTTGTATGACGTGTTTCCTTTGACACAGATCCCACTCCTTTCCGGCGTATATGACACGCCTTGGTCAAGGCGAACCCGCCAAGGGGTTCGCAACGACACGTCATGACTATCTTCTTCTCGTCTGTCAATGTCAGTGGACTTCTTCCGCCTCTCCTGCAGTCTCCATGGCATCCGTCGGTTACAGTTTCCTTCCTTCTGCTCGCATTGCGTACGTCAAGTAGTTTTATTAAACAGATGGTCATTTGTACTTTTGTGTAGTTACGAACGAAAAGATTAATTGTCTCGATTAGTTTTGGCCGCTCTAGCCTCCATGTCACCGTTGTCAAACTTTGTTCCTCGAACTCGTGATTGTCATCAGTCATTTCCGAGCGCGAGGTCAGGTCAGGGGAATTGAATTGTGGGTAACCTGGCATTATGGCCATCTTCGCGAAGGCGTCCATGTGTAGGTTGACGGCACGAGACTTATCAGAACAAAACCATAACTTAAGAGTCATCACACGACAGGTGTCATAGCACGATTAGGAATGGAAGACCGTTCAAGAAGGTGCTTCTCGACCATCCCTTTTTCGTTGGCCGTGACCACGGAGATGGCAATGGAGTGATATCCACATCATCCATATCAAACCGCAACGTGATTCATCATCACAATGATTGGACGACCGACGACAGCAATCTGATTCATCTACGGGGAAACAATACAATCCTGTTTACACCATCGTTTTGGCTTTGTTTTACATTACATTTCTACGAAAAAAAAAAAATTGCAACGGGCAAGGGGTGGAAAATGGAACGACCGTGTTTCTGATGGACGAAGCAGTCACGAACGAGAAATGACACGGTGACGGGGGGACCGCGGACACCCTTTACGCCTGGAGTTTCTTGCGGAGGACGTTCTTGAGCGTCTCGCCGTCCTCTGCGAATTTCTTGACACCTTCGTGGAGCTTGTCAAAGGCCATCTGGTCTTGGAGGAGAGCCCAGCGGAATTCAGGCTCGTTGTCGACGAACGTCACCTTTTCGATTTTCTCGGCGACTAATGGAAAAAAAGGGGGGAGGGGGAAATCAGTCAGGGGGGTCGGAGGAGATTATGCGAGGATCAGAATGAAACGTCATCGGCGGACAACAAAGGAGGGTGGAAAAGGAACGAAAACAATGAGAAAAAAAAGCAAGGGACGGATCAGCCACATATTTGGCAAGGTCGTTCGAGACCCCCGCCCATATCTAGGAGAAGGAAGAAGAGTTACCCACCCGCATAGGCATCTAATTTCTTGGGAACAGGATCCGTTGACTTCTTGAGTTCTTCGAGCAGGGCAGGAGAGATGGTCAAAAAGTCGACACCGGCCAATGCCTTAATTTCGCCAATCTGTCGGAAGTATAACCGAGGCATGTTTGTGGTGAGTCAAACGGAGAAAAAAGGTATTGCTTGGGGGTCAACGTACGTTACGGAAGCTGGCACCCATGACGATGGTCTTGTAGCCGTGTTGTTTGTAGTAGTTGAAGATCTTCTTGACCGATACGACGCCTGGGTCTTCGTCACCTTCATAATTCTTGCCAGTTGCCTTTTTGTACCAGTCGAGGATCTATTTTGGATTTTGAAGCGAATGAAGTGGAGTAGGTTGTGAGCACATGCTTGTGGAAACATCCAAATAGAAAACAAAAGGTACTTACACGACCAACAAAGGGCGAAATGAGCGTCACGCCGGCTTCGGCGCAGGCAACGGCCTGGCCGAACCCGAAGAGAAGCGTGAGGTTGCAATGAATGCCGTCGTCCCTCTCGAGTTCTCGCGCAGCCTGGATACCCTCCCACGTCGATGCGATTTTGATGAGGATACGCTCCTTCTTGATACCGATTGATTCGTAGAGGGCAATGAGCTCTTTCGCCTTTTGACATGTGACGAGAACGATACATCATGTGAATGATGGGGAGAGGGCCATCAGTATCTTTGCCGAATTACGTATTTACTTGTTCGAGGTCATTTACCTTTTTCTTGGTACCTTCCTTGTCAAAGGAAAGGCGGGCGTCGACCTCCGTCGAAACTCGGCCGGGGATAATAGCAAGAATTTCTTTGCCGAATTCGACGAGCTAAAATTGAGGGTGATGTGTGGCGTCAAAAGGCGTGGCGCATGAACTAGAATGCTTCCATTCCTACCAGACGGTCTATGGCGGCATTGATCTGGTCCTCGAGGGAACCACCTTTACCCTTTCCGTATTGGACGGCAACGTCAATGAGACGTGCGTAACCGGGCTTGTTGGCTGCCGCCAAGATCAGGGAAGGGTTGGTGGTGGCATCCTATTCGGTTCTCGATATGCAAAGCGTCCCTGAGTAAATGAAATCTGGGACGTACTTGTGGCTTGTAGACGTCGATCGCTGATAAGATCGATGTGCATTATCAACGATGCTGGACTCATGCGATGGGCGTGGCGTGCTTACACTCAAAGTCACCAGAGTCTGAGACGACGGTGGTTCCGGTCTGCTTGAGGAGATCGAGGGAAGTGGTCATGATGAGAGATGTTGGTGATGGTGAAGGAAAAGGATGAGAGATATATGTCGAGGATCGAACTGCCACTGATATGCATGACCAAGCACCGTGCTAATGGCTTGGTCATAGTGACAGCTAGTCTATGGGACGTGGGTGCCGTATCCGTGTATTGTCTATCAGAAATAGTCTTGCTCTCAGACCTCCATGAGACCGACTGCAATGCTACGCAGTTAGAATCTCACAACAATGCGAATCCGATGCCGGGGCCTCTCAGGGCATTGGCCGTTCCGGTTCGTCTTGTGGTATGATTTCTCCCGATTCACTGATTCCGCATCCCTTAGCCACGTGCATGTTGACAATCAGAGACATGCGTGTATTCTCTGCAAAAAAACGCCGTGCGCCGACCAAGTGAGTGCTAGATCACGTACGCAGTGGCCCAATACGCCCGTGCCCCGTATCTCTATGGCCGCCGCAGCCTGGCCTGAATGTCACACAGTTTGCGCCGCTCGCATCACATTCTCAGTGTTGCCAGTAGAGACGTTCCCTCACCCCATCACAACTAGTCGTAATTCGGCCCCCATCTCGTCCTCCGGTTGAATATTCTCAGGTGACACTCGGTAATCTCCTGAAGGCCAGTTGACTCATCCTTTGGATAGCACCTATCATCCGTCTAAAACAGGGTAGACTATCTGTCAAGTAACTCCAAGTGGCAAATCTGCCAAGTCACCGTGTCAAGATCATTGGCCTCGCAGGGCAAATGAAATTTGACATGTCAACACGAATGGCATGGGCGGAGAACTCGAGCAACTCAAGTAGTCCGCAGCCAATCGGACCAATCGTCCGTGATCCTGTGGCTTGCCGAATTTTACAAGGTTCTCAGAAGTGCTGGTGTTCATCGTTAGCCCGAGGCTTGTACTTATCTGACGGCTTACTCGGATCAAGCAAGCGATAGTGTCGACCCCGTTGGATTGGTTCGGCCTGCACGAGCGCACCGCAGAAGGGTTTCCTTACCGATAGACTGGGTTATGTACCGAACAGACCCGACGTCCCGGAGAGGGGTACCTAGGTAAGCCCTGATGAGGTGACAGCACGTTGTCCGCGTTTGACAAGTACGATATCGCAGTGGTGGGTATTACCTGGCGATTGCAAATCAGAGCTGTCAAAGCCTTGTTCGAACTACGGCGGAGGCTACTATTCAAGTTTCAAGGCTGTACATGAGCGTGAACCCAAGTTCGCAGTATGCGATCGCCAACTTGAACCCCAAGGACACTGAGGTCGTCAAAATATTGGTTGCATACTCTTCCACCGGCTGAAAATCGTATCCACATGATCCTGTGGCACGGATCACAAACACAGAAGCTATGCGACAACACTATCTCCAGCCCATACACCAAGTCGGTGTTGAGCTGCGTAGTGTCCACCATGTTCGGGTTTTCGCATGGACGTATTCCAGAAGAAATCGTTGAAGAGGTTGCTCCGTGCATTGATTGATTGTTAAGCACAGAGCTGCTTCGAAGGCTGTCCAAAGCACTGACCACGGCTTTCATTCTCATATTTGGAGGCCACGAACGCAGTGCAATTGTGTCGATCGGTCTGGCGGAAACGCACAGCTCACTGTATGCCTCCCATTATCAGTTTCAAACTCCGTCTGTACGGTAGAGCCAACGGTTTGCCGAGATCTAGGTTGTTTTCTTTCATGTACATATAATACGGACGAAATGCAGCTTCAGACAGCACACTATATGGATGAAGGCCGGGTCAGCTCCCTAGGGTCGATTTCCTCAAAATTCTTGTATACCAGAGGGGTTTGAGATGACGGTGGGAATTCGGATTGATCAGACGACCTCGAGTTGAAACCGACTCGAAGTTCGGAAGTTGACCATAGTACAACTTGAAACTTCGAAGACTAGGACAAAAGTTCAGATACGCTCTCCGCGTCCCACACGCTTGCCCCAGTTAGCGCGTGGAACGTTGAGAAGGTCATCTGTACTTGTACTACTAGTAGTAGGTCCTGGGGTACACCTCACTTGCGTCATCCCCGACTCGGAGTCGATTTGCACGATCCTTGGGTAAACCTCAACCCCGGGCTACGTACACTTACGAAGATAACTTTTTCCGCCAATTGTGAGTGCGCTGGGCAGTACATGACTCTTGTTGACGGATCATTATTCCCAGCTCCCCCGCTCCCCGAGGAACGCCGTTCGAAGACATACCATACAGCGGTGGGACATCTAAACTAGTATGTAGTTGACAAATGATCCTACCAACTCGGCACTCATCTTCTCCGTGGGGTACGTGTTCCGCCTCGTCTTTTACGTTTATCGCCTTCTCCTCCGTAGGCTTCCTGGACTAGAAGACACCCGACACCCTCGATCTCGGGCCGTGGCGCACCTTGTAGATTGAAACAAGTAGAAGATAGACACCCCTGCTGGAGCATCGGCCCCGGAGGCAAGATCGAGCATAGTACGATGAAAGCGGAGTGTGACTCAAGAACAGGTCGTGGGGAGTTCTTCTCTTCTAAACAAGTGACAGCGACCATCGGGCTCATTGAGGCAGTGCTTACCCGGGATATGGATATGCAAGTAGTGACGAGAAGACAGATTGAATCGACTGGTGCGTGCTTGGAAACGCGCCCAGGTCCACTGTGCTGATCTATTCTACCCTTCCACAAGCGCCGACGCCCTGCGCCAAGTGATTGGGTTGCCTCGGGATACGAGGTGGGTCCGCGGCATCGTTTCGAAACATGTCGTGATGCTCTGCGTACATAGATCCGAGTCGTCGCACGTTAGGGTCAATTTGGTCCACCTTTCAGATATCAACAGATTCCCAACCTTTGATGTAATAACGCTGCCCAGAGCCTTGATCGGCATTCTTGCGTGGCATACTAGGGCGGTGATATCCGATCTGAGGTGACGCCTCAGATAAACCTCTTACTCTCATATTTGCGAGGACGCCCCACAACAACGATCAAAGATGAGATGCACGATTGCTGGACAGATCCGTCGGATGTCTTGTAAGCGACCCCCAGACTCCTCGGAGACTCCGCTGACATTCATAGTAATTCTCAACTCGGCCCGTTGTTTTGAATAGTAACCAGCATTGCGACAAGTAAATGTCCACTTGCTTTGGATCAGATCCCTCTCCTTCCTCGCTCTGTTCCTTGAAACTAATTACTCTTGATGTGTGAGTCCTCATAAATTTTCTGGACTCTCTCCGGTGTTCATCAAAGGTGAACGGGTGTTTCAAGGCACTTGGATTCAATTTAAGTAAGTCATATTCCTGTAAAACTATTCTCAACAATATGTGATCTTTAGAATCGGAGTTGAGACGATCTGCCTTGGCAACGTTATGACCACGTTCATACGGTTATGACTAGATTCATTGAGCACCTCAAACTCGATGACGGTCTACTAATCAGGGTACTGAATATCATGGTTTCAGCGTGGGACACTTGTGGTGACGGAACAGGTGATCTGAATTGTTATCCGTCGTCGCTAGGTGCACGACGACCTTGGGGCTAAACATTTGAACGCTGACCTTTTGCTCTTGGCCAGAGAATCAGTCCGAGTCCTTTCCTACCTCACACGTTAGACCCAAGGTGGTCCCAGCTCATTTGGAGCACATTACATATGGTGCATTGATGGATAGATCGACTCACAGGGTTTGGAACAACGGCAAAGCCAGAACTTGCAAGCCGACAAAAGATCTACCCGCCGGAGCGACCGAGCGCGTGCGGATCATGGTCAACGCCACGTCCATTTTACGTCTTGACCCTGGTCACTGTATCGTGCACTATCTGCAAGGATGTCATCGGCGAAGACTGGCAGATAGCAGGAGTAGATCACGGGCGTCAGGGAAGTGACACTACGGCGGTGCTTGATACCTGTAGTCACGGCAAGATTTACACGGTCAGCGACGCCTCGTCCAGGTTGGGGGGCAGATTTTGAGTGGAAATTCGACGGTACCGGTAACCATCCAGCATGACATTACGGTCACTTGTATTCATCGCCTAACAATCAAGCTATCCTCGCGCCAACTTCAAGTTGTATTAGATCCACCACATGTCGTTTTCGACCAAGTTGCGATATACATATGACGGTGACGCGTATGCAGAGATAAACACATACACGTCAACTCGATGCGTACAACTTGAACCACGACAACGATTCAGAGAACAGCGAGAGATGAGGAAGCGAATCGGCTTCGTATACAACACAAATACGCACCCAGACAGCCTTGCGTCTACTTGCCGATGCTCCTGAAATCCTGAGGACCTGAGGTTCATAGAGCTGGTGCGACACGTTCGTATCCGGTCGAAGATCGGACAGTACGTGCATCATGTTTCTAATACACATAAATAAAAGAGAAACTCAATGATAAATAGCCTCGGTGCATCACGGAAGGACATTTAAAATTCGTTGACGACCCGTTCTGCTCGTCCCAGATGTCTGCGCCTTCACGTCTCTGTATTCGCCAAACGTGCCCTGTCGGAGGACACGCACGACCGGGGGCCCCAGATTCCCAGTTGATGTCGCCAACGGATAGTTCTTGTTGTGTCGTTGAAGGTGCGCGTGGAGTTCTTGAGATGCAGACATCCTCAACGGAGCTACGGGGATGAACAAGGGCGTGGAACATGCGTCAGCGACGGGCCCCGGTAAACTGACAAAACATACCAAGTTCGCCGTGCGGTTCGACAAAGAAGCAGTACCGGACGATGCTCTCGCGGTAATCCGGGGAGACGCAGAAGTCGGAGATGTCACCGAATGTATCTGAGACCGCGTGATGATCTCGCTGGCAAGACGTATGGAAACGCTAGACAGGTCGAGTCAAATTAACATCTCTTGATATAGATCAACTTCACTTTCGGCGCTGAAGGGTCGTGAGTGGATACATCCTACTAAATGACCAACGTATGACGAACCTCGATGTAATAGATCGGATGATCATCCCGAGGATCAAATCCGACGACGTCGATAACGTCCCCGAGCCGGTATCGCCACAATCCATCTCTCGTGGTCAACACCACCTCGTATTTGCCACCAACCTCGACGTTCCACTTGACAGACGATATCAGGTTGTCTCATCGCATCGAAGAGAGTAGACATTCCGTCTGTGCGACATACTTGGCTTCCTCGGGTGCATTGATGGGGAGAAACTCGATGATCTCATCTGATCTAACGACCTTGTATAGGCTGGGATCCCGGTGGTCGTACGCAAGCGCGAGGAACGCTTCGCTACTATTGATACCCGACGTCTGCAGCTGGACGTCAGGTCCAATGTAGTGTCGGATCTGTCAATCTGTATCGGTGAGCTATCAAGGTCACGGAGATACATCAGGAACTCACTTCTGGGACAGGGGACTGGAATTGCCCACTCGAGATGGCGACGACGACTCGTAATCCAGGCCAAATCTTGGTAAACCATCTAGGAGACTGTACGAGTTGGGCCGCTCGTGCGGGATTCGGAGGCAAAAACGTCTAACCAAGAAAGATACATGTAAGTTTTGTCGGTCATGCTTTTCATAACGTCGCTTACCAGTAGGTTATCTCTCACATGCGCCACGCAAGTCAGAAAGCCCGTGTCGATACACTCCAGGAACGTGACCTAATTCTCATCGACGCCACGGAAAAAATCACGGAAAATGGTATTGAACATGATATTAATGAGCCCGACTTGGGGTTCGTAGACGGCGAAGAGCGCATGGACGAAGAGGAAAAACTTGTAGTCGGAGTTGGAAGAGGCAGCTAGTGGGGAAGAGTGACCCGGGAGTAGGTAGAGAAGTCAATTCAGTCCGATCGAACACCTAGAAATCAACAATACATACCCTTCATTGTGTGGAGGAATGGATCATTGTCGACATGCTAGAACTGGTTCAGAATCGAAAACAAGCAAATAGAATCAAGTACGCACCATCTTCATGTGCATTTTAATGATACCTGATGATGTCAGACATACCGGGACCTTGACTTTGACGTCGCCGTCCCCGTTCAGGCCGTCGATCACCCGAAGATACCCAGTGAGTAAACGATGCAATTCTTCCCCAGATTTGCTGACTGGATTAGAAGACCCCATGGTCTGCAACGTCGAAGTCGACATGTATTCCGGATGACGATACTTTGGAAAGTATTTCGTTGCACCAGAGGATGGCCGGTCGAATGGGCGATGAAACTTGGGAAGCCCGGAGACATGAGGCTCTCGATCGACGATAGCCTACAGGCCTTGTAAAAAAGCGCGATACAAAAGGATGGTAGTCCTCGTAGGCACTGAGATAAACATTATCGTGAAACGTTTGAAAGACCTCGCGAGATTCGCCATTGACTTTGATGGCGTCCCGGAAATGAGATAGAATCTCGGATTCGTTGAAGAATGTCGATTGTGAATTCGTTTCGACGAGATACGATAGCACGGCCTAGATGTGTCCACGGAGGGACTCACAAAGGAGGGCGTGAGGGCCGGGATAGGCATAGGGGAGAACTCATCAGCTAAAGACATAATGACGTCGGACGTTGAAGCATCGTGAAGACGCAGTGACTGGTGTATAAATCACTCTTGCTGTGATCGGATATATTTAAGTATGAACTTTGACACTGCTCAGAGTGGCATGAGCTGAAAGCCATCCCTTTTTCTCTAGTCTCATCTGTTTGTTCGGTAACATCCTTGATCGTTCTTGGGGGGATCGGACCGCGGAGGAGGTTACTGTTATAGTCACAATCGAAACTTGAAAACGATCTGGACATCGATTGAAGGGGCTCGATGCGACACCTAACTAATACACATTCAATGCGCTAGTAAATTCGCGCACATAGCAAGCGACTGAGATACTACGCACTAGTAGGGCTGCATGTCCAGGTCATCAGGCCATCATTCTCTGAAAGTATAGCCGCTCTCTGATGCAAACTGATCTGCACAGGGCTCTGCTGCGTTCCCCTGATGTATTCCAAAAGTGAGGTCTCAAGGACTGATCCGGACCAAAGGATCACGTATACGACTGTGAAGAAAAGCGGTAAACCGGATCGCGCCTGTATGAGAAGACGAATGGTATCGATATGACGCCAGAGGAAAGAGTCACCCACAACGAGCGAGCGCACGCCGATGTTGGGGCCATGACCTGGTGACCCCTGCGAATGGGATAGTGTTCCGAGTAAGAGCCGAGCAGAACGAGCGCCGGAGCATGAGGCACCTGTGCAGATCAATCGCGTTAGAGGCCTGAGCGAAACAGGTATAAAGCGCAACATTGCTCACCCGGGTGAACCCAAACACCCTCCTCCTTGACCCACATTGGTTCTGCCTGTGAGAATGTCGTCGACGAAAACCGGCGAGTAGCATTCAGAGAGTAATTCTCCACGCTGACGATCCAGGAAGACAACGCTACGGTGCTTGACACCGGCAGTAGTAGATGGATTTATACAGTCGCATTTCATCCAGACGGGGAGCATCTCTTCAGTGGGGGTGGAAACAGGATTCACCAGTGGCGAATTGCAGACGGCGAAAAAGTGAGCGTGGTGACGCCGGGAGTCGATGTCAATGCCATTTGCGTGTCGAGGGACCAGAAGTGGATCGCATGTGGGACTAATAAGGGGGCGAGTATATGGGATGCAGAGCTGAAGCACAAGGTCATCAGCGTCGAAGACGACAAAACCGTGTTGGTGGTGGACATTTCACCTGATTCAAGGAGGTTTGTGAACGGGAGTGGTAGAGAAGTGAACATCTGGCGTATTTCGACGGGCGAGCATCTTGTTGGCTCCCTCCATCATGACCATTCTGTCACTGGGGTCAAGTTCTCTCCAAATGGCGACCAAATGGCGACCTCCGAACGGAATGGCCCGATCCGCGTCTTCAACAGTCGAACTGGTCACGAACTCATCACCATCCAGACACAGACACTCAACGCTATATTCGTCACTCCGTTTGGATGGTCGATTGACGGAACACAAATCTTCGCTGCTTGTAACGACAATACGGTCAAGTTATTCGATGTCTCGACAGGGTCCCTCCTCGTCAAATCACCAGTCATGGATGGCGGCAAACTCGAGTCTATAGCTACTAACAACCAATTCGTAGTTGCCTATGCGTATTCCTCGATCACATTTCTGGATGCGTCAACTCTCACCCAGATTGGTCCCGTCATCGAGGAGGGTGCACAGATACTCTCAATTGCACTATCCCCAAACAGCAACCATCTAGCGACAGGACGAATGGACGGGAAGGTCACGCTTCGTAACCTCGGCAGTATCCTTCCGGACTCCTACATCAATGTAAGTCTTCATGCATATATGGTGGCCCATTATATAGGTGACACTGCACTAGGTATCCGGTCGGGAAGACGACCGTCCAAACTCGGGCGGAGACAAAAACAAAGCTCCCGACTCCAAACCGGTGCGAGTTCGACGTTTCGTTGCTGCAAGAGTCACTCATTCGTTATGTTTGCAGGTTTCTAGCGAGGCCCATGACGGAGACGCTGGAAGTGATCTCCTCGAGGTACAAGTTCCTGCCTGCCCTTCCCGAACATGTTCTCATGACACTATAGTTCGAAATCCCATCTGGGGCGCCTGCGCCCGCGCCCGCATTTGACTACGATGAGGTCCCTGTCCACTTCATTTTGTTTGTACATTCGTGTTGACATTCATTTAGTCCCCCTCTCCCGCGGCTTCCATTTGTGGGGATGAAGAACTACGACTCGGGAAGGCGCACGACACGCTGCAAGCATCAGTTACACTACCTGTGCCATCCGCGCCGGAGACACGTGAAGAGAGACGCTCAGACATTACTAAATCCGAGAACCGGTTGAAGCTGAGGAAATGGTTCAAGGCCAAGATGGGGAGGCGCGAGAGTAATCACGCGGCTCAAGACCTTTCGCAGTCCAGCCCAGCTGGCGACGAAGGGGACTCACCAACGCGACCCGGGCCGAGCATCAACCCTCTGCGCAAGCAGGAGCGCTTCACATTCACTCCGGGACAACGAAAGCGGGTGAATCCCCTATTCCTTCGATACTTGATCAACGCGCCCCATATCTCACAGTACCATTAGCGAGCGTGGGTGGCACCCCCCAGAGAATCCAAGTCGCGGAAGAAAACGCCCGCTAGCACACAACCCCGTCAGAACCAAACGCAAGGCACTTCGAATTTTCGTCCTATCAATGCCGAGGGCTCGACTGTGCAAAATCAGGCGACTTCTGTGCGTCTTTCCCCCTGGAAATGTGTCGGCGCAGCTGACGTCCTCTCAGCCACCACAAGCCAATGATGCTTCTCAGCCCTCACATGGAAGGGTCCGTATTATGGTGAGGGTACCTCACTCAAGTTTCGCGCATGACTTACAGTGGATTAGCATCTGCCAGGGTCAGATACTGCTATTCTCGCGTTCTCTTGCCCCGCATGGCTATTATGTTCGGGTCGGGGTACCGCAGATGGGACGCACGGATAAGTATGTATGTCCACAAGTACTATCGCGCTATAGGTTGTTTCCACAGGCCCGAGCGCGCAGTAGACGACTATGGTGACTAGGCCAACTCATTCATTTGTGTACCACAGTGATATCATGCCACCAACACCGAGTGCGGATCATGTGCATGATTGACGAAAACTCGTATGAGAGCGCGTTTTATGGTCTTGAACACAATGTAACCTATGGCCGTTCATCCATGCTCATTCATCAAAAACATCGATGGGACGTACCGGCGGTCTCGCCTTGTTCGCGCATGTGTCGATATGTTGCTGGTCGTCAAGACTCAAGAGTGCTGAAACTAACAAATAACTTAGTCACAGATCGTCCGCTCAGCTAGTGAATGGCCGAGCGTTCGCCTCAACTTCATCATGTACAAATTTCGCACAATAGATGCAGCGTTTAAAATAAAGATCAAATAACGGGCTGACGCAGAACGACAACCGCGTACAACTATCCTAAACGCACCCGACCCAAGATCCTAGGACTCCTGGACAACCCGCGCCACTAACCACTCGCGGAGCTTTTCATCCCACACCACGGTCGGAACTTTGGTTTGCACAGAAGCCGCCCCGGACGTGAGTGCCTTCCAGTCTCGATACTCCCCAAACGTGCCCTGTCGCAGGACGCGCACGACGGGAAGTGCAAGTTTCCCAGCGTGCGAATCTCTCAGATAGTTTTCATTGTGTCGTTGAAGGTAGGCGTGAATGTCTTGGGATACGGAGGTACGTGAAGAAGCTATCAGATGTATGTGAGTGATTTGAGAGAGAGCAATGGGAGTGAGGACTTGCCCGGCTCGCCACGCGGTTCTACAAAAAAGCAATAACGAGGAATGGTTCCGCAAAAATCAGGGGAAACACAAAACTCGGAGATGACTCCGAGATAGATTGGAGGGTGTCTATGAGTTCTTGGCCGGTCACGATTTCATTGGCAAGGCGGGTGTAGACGCTAGACAGTATGAGTCAGCCTGCCGTCCTCGATGTAGATCGGCCTCATTTGCTCACTCGCGCACGTCACCATCATAATAAGGAACGTGAGCAGATTTGACGAAATGATCAATGGGGACTACCCTCGACGCAATGTATGATCGGTTGTCCTTCCCGAGAGTCAAATCTGACGACTTCGATGACGTCTCTGAGGCGATACCTCCACAATCCGTCTCGTGTTCGACACGACTTCACACTTGCTAACCGTCTTCGACGTTCCCCTTCACAAATGGCATCAAGTCGTCTCACGACGCAGAAAAGTAAAGTTGCATATGCTTAGCTTCTTCGGGCGCATCGACAGTGTGGCGAGTAGTCGAGTTGCCAAGGTGGCAGAAATTCTATGGTCTCGTCTGATCCGACGACCTTGTACAAGCTGAGATTCTGATGATAATACAGGAGTGCAAGGAACACCTGGCTACAGTTGATCCCCAGTGTTTGCAGCTATACGTCAGGTCCAATGTAGTATCCGTGCGTTCTGTGATCGCACGACGACCCGTAGACGCTCCGTCCTGAGGTTCTCCCGGGATCCCCCTTGTGGCGGGATCTCCTAGATCGAAGTTGGAAATAAGACACGCATCAGAAAGGCCACGCCCGCACCTTTCGCATACTGTTCTGGCGGTGTTTGTTCTGGTACCACGAGCGTCGAGACGATCAGTCGAGTCGACGTCGGTACCGGTGAGAGTGAAGGTGGTGCGTCCATCATGGGTTCCATCACCGCACGCGTGTGTTTTAGGAGTGGCAGTATCAACAACCTCGGAGCCGCTGGGTAGCGTCACAAACCCCATAAGCAAACCTATAACTTTGGAAACACATCTCGATCAAATGTCTTGACCCTACTAGGCGGTGGAATAGGCTGAGGTGGTATATTCGGTCGATCTTCTTCGTTGCCCCCGATCCCTGTAAAGACGACGGGAGAGCACAGAAGAAGTCTCGGCCTGGATCGATTAACTGGCAGTCCTGGTATGGGTCAGGTGATACATGGTGGTATCCTGTCCTCTTCCGCCCTTCCTTGAACATGTTGCTCTCAATCTCAGATGTCCAGCTGCGCGCTACGCGTATTCTCGGTCCCCTATACTGTGTTCTTGGTGTCCCATGTCCGGGTCTCGGGACGTTTGGCAGTAGGGCGGTGGCGGGGAGACACATCTACCATCGTTCACAGACAATGCCCGAGTCAGTGGGTATCAGCCGTTCGAATTTACAGTCTGTCAATCCAATCTGTTGGGACGTCAGCTCGCCTATCATTCTCAAGAACATCGTGACCAGTACGCACCCACAGAATAGATTGTGCCCTCGAAATGATACTCTTAATATTCGTGAGTGTCGTGTGATCCAGCTGATGAGTATTCGCGAGCACCCTCGGCGAGTATGCTCACCTTGCCAGACAATTCCACATAGGATTATGCATTCTGGTTCAGCGGCTTGACAGAGACTGGAGCCGAGGCGGAGTGTAACGCACCCTTGCAATGGAGGTACGTATCTTTCTACGTCATTCAGGCATGGCTTCCCGTCGTACGCGTATGGAGAGTTCACGAATGACGCAAAGGGCGTTCAACATTCAGCCTGGGAACTGAGAAAGAATGCCCGCGTAATGCAACCACGTTGGTGAATTGAATCTATTTCTGAAGACCACTCTGAGTATCGTGTAACTCGTGTTTGATATGACACCAGAGAAAGAGTAGGCCACCACAATGAGTGAGCGCACGTCGATGTTGGGGCCATAATCTGGTGAATGGGATAGTGTTCCGAGTAAGAGCCGAGCAGAACGAGCGCCGGAGCATGAGACGCCTGTGCAGATCAATCGCGTTAGAGGCCTGAGCGAAACAGGTATAAAGCGCAACATTGCGCACCCGGGTGAACCCAAACACCTTCCTCCTTGACCCACATTGGTTCTGCCTGTGAGAATGTTGTCGACGAAAACCGGCGAGTAGCATTCAGAGAGTAATTCTCCACGCTGACGATCCAGGAAGACGACGCTATGGTGCTTGACACAGGCAGCCGTGGATGAATTTACACAGTCGGATTTCATCCAGACGGGGAGCATCTCCTCAGTGGAGGTGGAGACGGAATGTATTGGTGGCGAATTGCAGACGGCGAGAAAGTGAGCATGGTGACGGGAATGGGGGCCTACGCCATCTGCGTGTCGAGGGACCAGAAGTGGATCCTATGTGGGACTGCTCAGGGGGCGAGTATATGGGATGCAGAGCTGAAGCAAAAAGTCATCAGCGTCGAAGATGACAAAACCGTGTACGCGGTGGACATTTCACCCGATTCAAGCAGGTTTGCGACCGGTACTGGCGAAGTGAATATCTGGCGTATTTCGACAGGCGAGCGTCTTGTTGGCCCCCTCCGACTTGACGATGATGTCACTGGGGTCAAGTTCTCTCCAAATGGAAATCAAATTGCGACCTCGGGACAGAATAGCCCAACCCGCGTCTTCGACAGTCGAACTGGTCACGAACTCATCACCATACAGACACGGACACCTGGCTTAGCACCTATCACTCCGCTTGCATGGTCGATTGACGGAACACAAATCTTCGCTGCTTGTAACGACAATACGGTCAAGTTATTCGATGTCTCGACAGGGTCCCTCCTCGTCAAATCACCAGTCATGGATGGCGGCAAACTCGAGTCTATAGCTACTAACAACCAATTCGTAGTTGCCTATGCGGGTTCCTCGATCACATTTCTGGATGCGTCAACTCTCACCCAGATTGGTCCCGTCATCGAGGAGGGTGCAACGATATCCTCAATTGCACTATCTCCAAACAGCAACCATCTAGCGACAGGACGAATCGACGGGAAGGTCACGCTTCACAACCTCGGCAGTATCCTTCCGGGCTCCTACATCAATGTAAGTCTCCATGCATATATGGTGGCCCATTATATAGGTGACGCTGGACTAGGCATCTGGTCAAGGTCACCAAGAAGACGACCGTCAAAACTTGGGCGGAGACGAGAATAAAGCTCCCGACTCCAAACCAGTGCGAATTCGACATTTCGTTGCCGCAAGAGTCATTCATCTTGGTTATGTGTGCAGGTTTCTAGTGAGCCCCATGACGGAGACGCTGGAAGTGATCTCCTCGAAGTACAAGTTCCTGTCTGCCCTTCCTGAACATGTTCTCATGACACTATAGTTCGAAATCCCATCTGGAGCGTCTGCGTCTGCACCCACATTCGACTACGATGAAGTCCATCCCCACTTCATTTTGTTTGTACATTCGTGTTGACATTCGTTTAGTCCCCATCTCCCGCGGCTTCCATTCGTGGGAATGAAGAACTACCACTCGGGAATGCACACGACACGCCGCAAGCACCAGTTACACTCCCTGTGCCATCCGCTCCAGAGACGCGTGCAGACAAACGTTCCGACGTTACTAAATCCGAGAACCGATCGAAGCTGAGGAAATGGTTCAAGGCCAAGATGGGGAGGCGCGAGAGCAATCGCGCTGGCCAAGACCCTTCGCAGTCCGGCACAGCTGCTGACGAAGGGGACCCACCAACGCGACCCGTGCCGAGCATCAACCCGCCGCGCAAGCAGGAGCGCTCCACATTCACTGCGGGACAACGAAAGCGGGTGAGTCCCTTATTGCTTCGATACATGATCAAAGTTCCGCGTATCTCACAGTACCATTAGCGAGCGTGGGTGGCACCCCCCAGAGAATCCAAATCGCGGAAGAAAACGCCCGCCAGCACACAACCTCGTCAGAACCAAACGCAAGGCGCTTCAAATTCTCGTCCTATCAATGCCGAGGGCT
The DNA here is from genome assembly GCA_038090095.1 of Zangia roseola. Lineage (NCBI taxonomy): Eukaryota > Fungi > Basidiomycota > Agaricomycetes > Boletales > Boletaceae > Zangia > Zangia roseola. The sequence continues at coordinate 20,961 of JBBPMD010000108.1, forward strand.
CGACGGTGCAAAATCAGGCAACTTCTGTGTGTCGTTCCCCCTGGAAATGTGTTGACACAGCTGACGTCCTCTCAGCCACCACAAGCAAACGACTTCTCTCGACCCTCAGGTGGAAGGCTCCGTATCATAGTGAGCGCACTTTACGCAAGTTTCACGCATGACTTACGGTGGATTAGCATCTGCCAGGGTCTGACACTGCTACTCTCGCATTCTCTTTCCCCGCATGGCTATTATGTTCCCGTCCGGGGCAAGGCGCCGCGGACGGGGCGCACGGTTAGGTGTTTCAACAAATACCCTCGCGCTATAGATCATTTGCATCGGCTTGAACGCACAGTGGACGACTATGGTGACTAGGACAATTCAGACATTTACGTACCACAGCAATTACAGTGATATCATGCGATCAACGTGTGCAGGCCATGATTGACAAAAAATTATGTGACAGCGCGTTTTATGGTCCTGAACACAAACCCACGGTCGTTCGTTCATCAAAAACATTGATGAGACGTACTGGTCCCGCTTCGTTCGCGCAACGTGCGTGTCTCGATATATTGCGGATCGTTAACAGTGCTGAAACTAACATGTGACTCAGTTACAGAATGCTCGCTCAGTGAATGGCCGAGCGTTCGCCTCAACTTCATCATGTACGAATTTCGCCCAAAAGATGTAAGATAAAGATCAAATAAACGGGCTGATCCAGAACGACAACCGCATACAACCATCCTAAACGCACCGACCCGAGATCCTAGGACTCCTGGACAACCCGCGCCACTAACCACTCCCGGAGCTTTTCATCCCACACCACGGTCGGAACTTTGGTTTGCACGGAAGCCGTCCCGGACGTGAGCGCCTTCCAGTCTCGATACTCCCCGAACGTGCCCTGTCGCAGGACGCGCACGACGGGAAGTGCAAGTTTCCCAGCGTGCGAATCTCTCAGATAGTTTTCATTGTGTTGTTGGAGGTAGGCGTGAATGTCTTGGGATACGGAGGTACGTGAAGAGGCTATCAGACATGTGAGTAATTTGAGAGAGCGCAATGGGGGTGAAGACTTGCCTAGCTCGCCACGCGGTTCCACAAAAAAGCAATAACGAGGAATGGTGTCGCGGAAATCAGGGGAAACACAAAACTCGGAGATGACCCCGAATGACTCCGAGACAGAGTGGAGGGCGTCTATGAGTTCTTGACCGGTCACGATTTCATTGGCAAGACGGATGTAGACGCTAAAGTATGAGTTAGTCCGGTCCTCGATGTAGATCAGCTTCCTGTGCTCACCCTCGTCGCTGTCACGATAAGGAATGTGAGCGGATTGAGACCTACTAAACGACCAATGTGACGAACCTCGACGTAATGTATGATTGGCTGGCCATCCCGTGGGTCAAACCCGACGACTTCGATGACGTCTCCGAGGCGATACCTCCACAATCCGTCTCTCGTGGTCAACACCACTTCATACTTGCCACCGACTTCAACGTTCCACTTCACACAAATGACATCAGGTCGTCACACGAGACAGAAAAAATAAAATCGCATACCGTCTGCGCGACATACTTGGATTCCTCGGGTGCGTCGACAGGCAGAAACTCTATGATCTCGTCTGATCCGACGACCTTGTACGAGCTAGGATCCCGATGATCATACGCGAGTGCCAGGAATGCCTCGCTACAGTTGATCCCCAACGTCTGCAGCTGTACATCAGGTCCGATATAATGTCGAATCTGCCCATCGGCGATGAGCGATAAACATATAGATACAGATACACCCGGAACGCACTTCCGGGACAACCGTCTGGAATGGCCCACTTGAGATGGCGACGACGACACGTAATCCTGGCCAGATTTTGGTGAACCAACCTGGCGATTCCACATCCCGGCCAATCTTGCGCAATTCAGCTGCTCGTGCGGGATTCGGAGGCAAGAATGTCTTTTAGGAAGGCAGTGAGTGATCGCCGTTTGAATCCTTCCAAACTATGATCACGTACCAGGAGATTATCTCTGAGATGCTCCACACCAGCCAAGTCCGGAATGGTGCCTGTTTCGATGCAATTGATAAACGTGTCCCAATTCTCGTCGACGGTGCGGCAGAAATCACGGAATATGGTGCTAAACATGGTGTTGATGAGCTCGACTTGAGGCTCATAAAGGGCGAATAGCGCATGTACGAAGAGGAAAGACTTGTAATTGGAGATGAAAGAGGCAGCCAGTGGGGAAGAGTGATCTGGGACTGGACAGACGCGGCACATTAACCTGATTGTCAACACTTGGAAAAATCTCGCATACCCCGTATTCTCTGAAGGAATGGATCTTTGTCGACGTGCTAGAAACAGGTCAGTGGCAGCAAGGACAGACGCACGAATGGACTACGCACCATATTGGTGTGCATTCTGATGGTGCCCGTTGACATCAGACACACTGGCGCCCTTAGTTTGACGTCACCCTCCTCATTCACACCCTCGACCACTTGGCGGTATCCGAGCGAGTACACGATGCAGTTCTTTCCGCCAGACTTGCTGACCGGATTGGATGACTGCATCGTCTGTGATGTCGACGTCGACATGTGTTCCGGGTGACGATATTTCGGAAAGTGTTTCGTTGCACCTGAAGACGTACCAGCCGAGTGGGCGACGAACTCCGGGAAGCCCGGGGACATCAAGTTTTCGATCGAGGACATCTTGCAGGGCTTCTCGAGCAGACGAGACACGAAGGGACGATAGTTCTCATAGACGCTGAGATGGACGTTCTCGTGGAACGTCTGAAGGACGTCCGATTCGGTGTGCAGTTTGACAGCCCCCCGAAAGTGGGATAGAATTTCGGATTCATTGAAAAAGGTCGAGAGCGAATTCGTTTTGACGAGATACGATAGCACAGTCTGCGCGCGTTCGCGGAGACTCGTCACAAGGGAGGGCGTAAGGGCTGAGATGGGCGTAGGGGAAAATGCATCGGTTGAAGACATGATGAAGATTGAGATGTTGAGCTTGGAAGGATGTGACCACTTTATAGATGAGAGCCAGCATAGTGATGATGGTATCCCACCTAGGCGTGTAACCTCCATCTAGGCTGTGAGTACTGGAATTTCGGTGGCTCGCTAACGACGGGCTGTGAAGAGTCATCATGACTGCCTGAGAGAGGTAGTCGAGAAGGGTTGTCTGAACACTGAGCGAATGGCAAAGACTTTTATATTAATATTGGTACTCGAGGTCTGTTACTGTAAATTGTCATACTTCGGAATGGTAAGACCCACTGCAACGGTCATCGACGACTGAAGTGAGGTACAGCCACGACTAATGATCCAGATCACCATCATGTTTAACGGCCCAGCCACCGTTTGATGGGACTTCATCAATCGATCTGCAAGAAAGCGCTGTCTAGATTAGCCGGACGGCGAGCAAGTGAACATGGGGAAGGAGTCATCCAACAACCTGGATCGTGCTTCCTGCCAGGGACTCATACACTAATACATTTCAGGATCACTTCAGCAGCGCCGACCGAAAAAGATACATTCACAACCATCACACCCAAAGCTAGGTTGTTGTCGAAGTGATTCGTTTTTTCTGTCCGCATGTGGCATGCGGACCGAAAGAATGAATCACTTTTGACACTGTTTCCTTGGGCGTAGCCAGCTTGGGGTAATCATGGCACTGAAAAAATAGACGCCATGTCGATCCGGTGTTGACGCTCACCTTGACCATGAAGAGCAATATTAGAGGGTTAAACTCATACTAGATCTAGGTGAGTTAGACTTTCGAACGTGTCGCTCCGAACTCGGACGCCATTGGCAACTCACGCGTCGCCTACAGAGTCATCGTTGGGTACCGGCCCATCTCTTTTGACAGTGTGTCTCTTGGGCATAATCAGCAAACAAACGTTCGTATTGACCACGAAGCGCAATGTCAGATGACCGCCCAAGAGCTGGACATGTATCAGACACGGGTGAGTAGTTTGGCCCATAAATGCGTTGTTTCGTGCTCAAAACGTCTCTGCAACTTCCCAGTATAGGCCCTCACAATGGTTACCTGTCGCTCGCTAACGGGGGAGCTTCCTTCCGTGTCCAACGCACGGGCAAACCCATGTATCAAACCGGCAAAGAGTCACCTAGAAATGCCATCAGCCGCTGAGATTTGTCGTCACGCGATTGGTCGAGCCTCACACGGCTACTTAACTAACCAGCGGTCCTGGTCAGGGGTTCCCTGATTCATAGGTTTTTACATGCGTCCGTTTCAAACTCATGATTCAGCCACGCCCTCCTGTTCAGGCCGATTTGCGAGCATCCATTCGCGTACCTGCACACGTGAGGCTGGCCTACTTCCGCCTAGTCGAGCCCAGATCCTACTCTGTGCCCGATCGACCCACCCCCAACCAATCTCATGCACCAGCACGCGCACGCCCCACGATCCCAGACGATCCCAGACCCACCCTATTCCCACCGACCCTACTCCCCTCTGCCCCACACCCAAATATACCGGTGATCCGTCCGACAATCTCGTCTCGGACCCACCTAATCACCCTCACGCACGCCACGTCTTGCAATAAAACCAAACCACGCTGTTGATAAGAAGAAACCGTACACGCCATGAACAACACGACCGTATCTCGCCCCCCTTGCCACGACCATCAACGCCCCCCGGTCAGACATGCGGCAGGTTGTAATGGAAACCATCGCACGCGTGCCCTGATACGCTCTCGTTACGGTTTAGCTCCAAACGCACTTCGGAACGTGGCCCCTATCGATCGTCATCTCCGGCGTGTGCCGCGGTGCTTCAAGTGGGGGACGTTATCTTGGGTCGAGGCTCCCTTTCGTGGACCGTTCTCTGGGTTTCTATCGTGTTCTCTTGGTGTACCTGCACGCTCGCCGCGCCGCCCAGAGGTTGAGGGTTTGCGGCCACCCTACGGTGTGTCATCCCCAGTGCCGCGCGCTGTCAATGCGTGGTTGAGTCGGATAGGCCCCGCAGCACCTGTCAGGAGATATGCGATGTGTATTGTTGCGTTCTATGGTGACTACATGTGTACGGTGATGTGATATGGAAATAAAACCCGAGAGCATGCATGAACGATAGTGTCCTGATCATGAATCATACATGTCTTCGAGGTTGGAGGGTAGACGAGATAGAACGGCATACAGACGTGAAAATGTATTTGGAGGGAGAGAATCATAGTGAGGCAAGGCGCAGTTTGCGCCTTGGTCGCCTCCAGAGGTGGCACCCGGATGGGCCACTAAAACCAGTACAAAAATACGACAAGCTCAGGGTGATGTAGGTAACAAACCGGGAAGTGGGTATCAAAAGAAACAACGGAACCAGTAATAATGCAAGAGTGGCGACTGACCGAATACGAATACGACCGACGATAGCAAGGAACGTGTACAAGTAAATGGGGATCCAGTCCTGGTCGATAAGGTTGAGCGTGGTGCCAAAACAGTGCATATATGCACACATACCAGGTGTACGTGAGGAATAGATACACTCGCTGAGTGTTCGATCATGATAAACCGTGGGGCAGAGCACCAAGATTTAGGACCCAATCGCCACCATACTTTGGTTGCGTCAAGCCACGGAAGATAGTTTGATGCACGAGGACGTCGGCCCTCTTCCATCCCAGGGAACGCTCAACTTCTGGCAGGCCAGGAGCGAGCTTGCAGCGTAGTCGGAAAGCGTCCTCGACTGCCCTGCGGTCTCGGACCAGCTTCTGCTCTTCAAGAGTGAGCTGCTCGTTAAAGGCATTGTACATCGCCTCGAATACATCCCGACAACTGATACCGTGGGCGTTCTTGACGTCCACTTCCCATGAGAATGGCCCGTGCTCGAATGTGATGAGCATCTTGGTCATGGTCCCGTTTGCAGCTGGTTTGTTCAGCTCGGTGTCGGAGAGCCTGGTTTTGCGGTCAGGCTCCTGAAAGGCAATCTCATCCACGGGGAAGGCTATATCGAAGCGGAGGAATCGCTTCGAGCGACGTGGATCAAAGGGAAGCAGCTGCCAATGCAAATCGAACGCGGGCTGTTTCATAGGCACTGCCATAACGCATCAGATAAGATCCACAACGCGGTAGAAGGAATATACTCACCCAGTCGTGATCCTGGTGGCGGCACGTTGGGAATGTTGTACTGAGAACGGGCTACCTTTTTGGCAGCCAGTATCTCGCTGTCGCTCTCGTACGAATCGAGGGACTGTGCATTCCGGGTTCCCTTGAGAATGGACTTGAGGGCTCTAGGGGGCTGACCAGCAGTCGGGTTGGCCCTTGAGGAGGAGGGGGGCATGGCGGGTGTCGGGGGCCGCCGCATGTCGGCCCTGGTTGCAGGACGGGGGGAGGGGCCAACGGCGGGCTCCTCTGAAAGGGTGAGCCTTCGAAACCTTGGCGTGACGGGGACGAAGCTCGGGCTGGTGGGTGAATGGCGTTGCTTGTGCATCGTGACGATCGTGATCAGGGTCGTGGCAGTGGGGTCGTGGTCCTTGAGCTTAGCGTGGAGTGAGATGGAGGTGGGTACAGTGGCGAGAACGATCGCACCTTATGAGAAGGACTGCTCGCGAGGACGAGGAGTGGCCCGCGCAGTCAAGCTCGGTGGACCTAAATGAACACGGGGGAGAGTGGGAAGAACGCGAGTTATAAGAACAACCTCGAGGCGGACACGAGGCCGTAGATATATGGCGTGCAGACCCAATAGAGTCCGTCCAATCACGATCTGCACGTGATCTTAGATAAAAAGCGGACCGAAAAGGACGTACACCGAGTCAAGGCAGAGTCATCTAGAACTCTCTCTACAGCAACCTATGAGACAGGCACCTTATCCAAAATAGGCACGAGGTAGACGTACCCTGTATTCCCCGTGTGGGTGGCAAACATAGTGTATGGAGCTCCACCGCGAGGCAGATCCGACAACGCGTGTTTGCAAACCCTTCGGCCGATTGGGCGTCTCTTTGCATATCACGCTGCACAAACGCGGCGTAGCGAGCGACAACTTGAACCACACGCGAGTGACACCTGATCCAGAGCCTTAGCGCGGTACACGCAGGGTCGACTCGCGGCTCCACAATCTAGGACGGTAACAAGATTATTGCCGGTGGTTCGATCGTTCCGGAGTTCGTTTGTCATTGATACGAGGTTCTGGAAGATATGGAGGTCTTGATGTTGCTGTAGACAGCTCTTCCATGTGATGCGCCCCGCAGTCCTGTGGTATTCATTGCTGCGCCTACAGGCTCCTAGCGCTCACCGCTCGTGCAATGTGACCTGCAGTGCCACGGCGCTTGAGTGTGAAATGAATATGAATTGGCAGGGAAGTCAGTACAGCCGTGGGCGCACCAAGAGAAATGCATAGCAGAGAACCCAAATGAAATCAACGCAGTGAACAGTCGTGTAGAGGGAACGTTCCAACCAACCGTGTGAATAAACATCTAAACCCGGTCTTGCGTCCAAGTCTTGTCCGTCGACGTCGCACACGGCGAGCAAAGCACAATGGCGACACACGCGCTGTTCGAGACAGCCTCGGGCTATGCCATCTTCGAAGTCAAACTCCACGACATCGTCGGCTCCCAAACTAAAGCAGTCCAGGACTCGATCAATGATTTTTCCAAATTCACAAAGATGGTCGCCTTGGTCAGTTTTTCGCCCTTCAAGAGCGCCGCTGATGCGCTCGAGAACATCAATGACGTTTCCGAGGGTGCGTCTCGCGTATACGAGATCGTCCCCGTGATGTTGACGGGACCACAGGGATTCTCAACAACCACCTCAAATCCCTCCTCGAGCTCAACCTCGCCAAAGGCGGCAAGAACGCCTCCAAGGTCAAACTCATCACCCATGACGCCCCGCTCGCCAACGCTATCGCAGATGGCACAGGTATCAAATGCGACGCCTCCGAAGATTCCCAAGAAATCCTCCGCGGCATACGCCAACATGCCCACAAACTTCTCAAAGGCCTCGATGCCACTGACCTCGTCAAAGCCCAGCTCGGCCTCGGCCACTCCTACTCCCGCGCCAAGCTCAAATTCAACGTCAACCGGGTCGACAATATGATCATTCAGGCCATCGCCCTGCTCGACCAGCTCGACAAGGACGTCAACCTGTTCGCGATGCGCATTCGGGAATGGTACGGGTACCACTTTCCAGAACTGATCAAGCTCGTGCCGGATAACTACCAATACGCCCAACTGGCACAGTTCATCGGGAACAAGGACGCCCTGTCAGAAGACAAACTCCCTGAACTCGCAGCGATCATCGACGACAATGCCACACTCGCACAAAACATTCTTGACGCTGCCCGTGGTTCTATGGGTTCGTCCATCTCCGACATTGACATGCTCAATATATCCGCCTTTGCTGCCCGCGTCGTCTCTATCGCCGATTACCGCAAATCACTCGTCGCATATCTATCTGAAAAGATGAACCTCGTCGCCCCTTCGCTCACCGCCCTCCTTGGCGAACGCATCGGCGCACGGCTCATCAGCCATGCAGGCAGTCTAACCAACCTCAGCAAATACCCCGCATCGACTGTTCAGATTCTCGGTGCTGAAAAAGCCCTGTTCCGAGCACTCAAGACAAAAGGCAACACGCCCAAGGTACGTCCAGTGTCCCTCGTCCTTTTCACTCGACGTTGATGTATCTCCCAGTATGGCCTGTTATACCACTCGTCGTTCATCGGCCGCGCCGACCCGAGACACAAGGGCCGGATATCGCGGTTCCTCGCCAACAAGTGTTCGATTGCATCCCGAATCGATTGCTATTCCGGTGCGTTTCTTCGTTGTTGGGTCTTGATCGACGCTCACCGGCGCATAGATACCCCAACGGCCAAGTTTGGCGAAGCACTTCGCACGCAAGTTGAGGAACGACTGGCGTTTTTCGAGACAGGTGCACCGCCGAGTAAGAACGCGGATGCGATTCGGCGGGTGTTGGATAGTCTGGCGTTGGATGATGATGATGATGACGATGACGACGACGACGAAGAGGAGGAGGAAGAGACCGGCGCGGGCAAGAGCAAGGCCAAAGGCAAAGGCAAAGCCCCACAGCACCATGACGACGACGTCGACATGGCAGACGCTGAGCCCATACTCCCCCTCATCGAGATGTCGCCGCCCCCGTCCAAGAAGAGCAAGCACAAGGGCAAGGAGAAACGCAAGGGCAAAGACAAGGCCGTGGACCTGGACGTGGAAAAGAAGGACAAGAAGCGACGGTCGAGCGAATTGATGGACGTGGACGGCGAGAGCGACGATGACGATGACGAGCCACCTGTCAAAAAGGTCAAGTTGTCCAAGGAGGAGAAAAAGGCGCTCAAAAAGGCGGCGAAAAAGGCCAAGAAGGCGGAAAAAGCAGCTGCGGTCGAGGTGCGTTGGTGCTTGTGTCCTTGGTTTGGGTATTGACATTCCCCGCTCGTTTGACAGGTCAGCCCACCCAAAGAAAAGAAGGAAAAGAAGGAGAAAAAAGAAAAGAAGGACAAGAAAGAGAAGAAAAAGGAGAAGGAAAACAAGGCATGAGGTGTCGTACGCATTGTTTCCGTATCTCGTTCCTTGCTGGTATCTCTCTTGTATCCTTGCCGCCCAATGACCACGCCCAGATCGCGAATGTGTATGATCTGAATGTGTAGATGGTGGTGTAGTACAATGCGTGAGATGGGTACATGGTCATGTGAACAGGTATCATCGTGAACAGATATTATCGTCCAACAGCCCAGCTACTCGAGCCCAACGTTCGCAGTCTGCACGACCACCACTGCACTGGCCGACCCCCCGACGACCATCGCCGTTCCCACGTCCCCAATCGTCTTGCGCATCCCCTCGAGTCCGGGCGTACGCGCTGTCTCCAGCACCCTTTTCATCTCGGCGTGGTGGCTTGACGTTGCGAGGCGTCTTGAGCGCCCGGTGACGACGACCAGTCGGGGGGCCGTCTCGCGGAGTGTGCGAGCCTGCCGCAAGGCGGTATGCACTGGCACAGGTGTGGGTACGTCCGAGAAGCGGATGCGTGCGAGGGCGTGCCGCGTGCCGGGGTCAGCGTCGTTGGTCGAAGGATGCGCATACCGCGACCACAAGATGTTATCTGCTGTCTCGGATTGGAGACGGACTTGCGTGGTCGGTTGGCCGTACACCGTGTCTGGGGATGCAAGGTTCTGAAGAGGGTGTGAGTGAATATGAACGAGGGTGGCGAGGACGGACGACGTACCGAGGGTCCTTCTGTGCGTGGGGTCTGTCCACTCGGGTCGAATTGGATCGTGTCCTCGACATGCGCCACCGGCGGACGTGCCGGTTCGTCACCCATCCCCGCTTCCCTCACCACCATCCTCACTACTGTCGCGCTCGTCCTCGGATTCAAACATAGCTGTACCACAAACTCGAGGGCGAGCCGATCGTCCGGTCCCCCAAAGAAGGGCAAAAAGACATGCACGGACCCCCCGAGACGCACGGCCGAGCGATCCGAGGTATCGATGAAGAGGGCAACGTCTGTCTTGCTCTGCGCGAATACGCCACGGACGAATTGGGAGTGCATCGAGGTGGAGTTGTCAGTCTTGGGGACGGTGATGTTGCCAAAGAGGACGTCGAATGGGTTGTAGTCGCCTTTGGGAGTGTGGGTATCGTGCTCGGTCGTGTCGACGGCCGTCGCCGCTGTGGGTAGTACCCACGGGAGTAGGACGAGATGCGAGACGTGTCTCTGTGCGTGCTCGGCGACGCTCCGTGCGAAATCGTCATAGGGGACGACCGAGAGCGACGTCGTGACTCCCAAGTCGTTGAGTTCGCCAAACATGCGGAAGATACCGAGCATTGGGTCCGTGTGGAGGAGGCTGTCGGCCACTGACGATTTCATCATGGCGGACGTTCGGTCGGAGAGCTCAATTAGTTGGAGGGCTTCGACGCTGATGCTGGGGATCTTGAGCCTATCGATCGTGTCGGCCGTCGTCGTGGTCGACATGACGTCTGAGGGGATACTGCGTGGTGGAAGGACGAGCTGTGTGAGCGCCATTGCACTTGGGATGTGATCGAGTTTGTCGAGGACGACTGTGAAGCGATGGCGCCAGGGTTGTCCCTCGGTCATGTCAATGGATAATTTTTCCTCGGGTTGCCCACGTTCGTCACCTTCTGCGCGAGGTACGGGTTCGCCAGCCCGAGTGCGGCGCTCAGGGGGGTAGAGTGCAGTCACGAGCGGGGTGGTGATGAACGTCAGGACGAGTGCCTCGAGGATGAACATGGAGAACACCCTTTGTGAGAGAATACCTGCCTGGAGCCCCACGTTCAGCACGATAAGCTCAACCAAGCTACGGAGGGGGTAAACGAAAGGATATATAAGGGTGCTTGATGACCGACCCTTTGCAACTCATGAGTGCGCCGATCGTGGTGGATTCACGCCAACCATAGCCCGCTACCCTCGAGGCGATCGTGCATCCGCCAAACTTGCCGGCAAACGAAAGAAAGATGATGGCAATAGTAAAAGCCCAGGTGATGCCTATGACGGCGGTGTTAAACTTATCCAAGGGCACTGTCAAACATACGGACCGTTGTTGAGTAATCCAAGATCCGTATTTAGGCCAGACAATGTAAAGTACTATGACAATGTTAAACCAGAACCAATGATTAAGACGAAAAACGTACGAGTGGAAGGAAGACGATGGTGACCATATCTTCAAGCTTCTCTGTAAGCGTGATCGCTAGTCCACCCTCTCGTGGAACGACAAGTCCGGCAAGGAATGCACCTGTATTTGAATTAGGCTCGGTTGGGTCTGGAGACTCTGAGGCGCACCAAAGATGGCATTGACACCGATACTGTCGGTGAAGAAGGCACAGGCCCAAACAAGAATCATGACGATGGTCATGTAAAACATGGTAGGGCCATTTTCTGTGCTGCGTGTCGCGCGAGCAAGCCACAGCATGAGGAATCTGACTGGGACCAAGAGGAAGATGGTGAAAGCGATGCAGACGAGCAAGATCCATAGCGCTGACAAGCCGGAACCGGCGTTGACGAGGGCAACGCTCAGGGCGAGTAACGTCCAACCGATGATGTCGTTGCCAACACCAGCAGAGAGGACGATGATACCAACATGAGTATCGAGTAAATTGAGTTCTGTGAGGATGCGGCAAAGCACAGGAAACGCGGTAATGGAGTATGCGACACCTGTGAAAAGCATGAAGTAGGTGAATTGGACGGACGGGTCAATGAAATGGTGGTATAGAGGGATAGAGAGGAGAGACCCGAGACCAAATGGAAGGGCGACACCGGCGAGAGATACGATGGCGGACATGCGCGCATTACGTTTAATGATGCTGATATCTATTTCGAGGCCGACGAGGAAGAGGAAGAGGCAGAGGCCGATGTTCGCTACTAGGGAGAGGTACGGGAGAGATACGGGAGGAAAGATGTGTTCGGTGAAACCTGGGATTCTTCCGAACGCGGTTGGGCCTGTGGAAGAAGAGTTAAGCCAGGTAGAGATATGGAAGTAGAAGGGGTACCTAGGAGAATACCACCAAGTACCTCAGCGATAACTTTTGGTTGTCGAAGGTGACGAAGGCCCAGGGAGAGCAACTGGGCCATGATAATGATTATACCTGGCCAAAAATGAGAGGGTGAGGGGAGGTTTGGGTGTAGCAAGGCCTACCGATTTGGATGATCCATAGTCTCAAGGGATCAGAGGTTGTAAACGCAGCAGGGTTTGTTCCCGTAATGAGACCGCCCTGTAGAAGAAATGAGGGTATGAAAGACAGAGGGAAAGAAAACAAGGACCTCTCCGGTGGCCTCTCGCTTGGATAGCAGGTCGAACATCTTGGAAGGAGGAGCGGACAACGTGTCCAGGGCATTTGTGCGGTCCGACCTATGTAGGCTGTCTAGACGGCAACTAGACAGAGTAGTACTAGTACTAGTAGGAGAGCCTATGCCGTATGATGCAATGATCCATGCCGGTCATGGGGGAATGGCTGTATCAGCCATATCAAGGGTCCTCTTCGACCACGCCGGTTATTCATCCCAGTTTTGATCCGAATGATATCATCTCAATCTCGTCACTCTTTCCCTACCTACTAAACATCGATTGGCAGCCGTTGTGAGCACACATTCCGGACCTACCAGTCAACAGAGAGTTTAACTTTTGAATTGGGGATACTATCATAGGCCCTTATCACCGGATGGCACGCTGCAGTGGAAGGTAAAACCTGTACCCGGTAGCCAATGGCGGTGTTCACACTAAGGTATCACTCAGTTCACGTGTACTGTATGAACGTTATGAACGAGGGTCAAATCCCCGACGATTACCCGAAACGATCAAGCCGGCGGCTTGCATGAGCCCACTGAGGTCGTCACTCTCGTGTATCCATCAATGCTCTTTTGTCCGACATGTGCAAACCTGCTGGTGATTTCGTCAGAGACAGGTTACAACAAATGGGCATGCAACACCTGCGCGTACGAATTTCCGATTTCGAAGCAGGTAAGCTCTCTACCTGAATCGACTGTCTTTCTTGTCTGCAATAATCCCGTAGATGACTTCGCGTACAAGGATGAAGCGCAAAGAAGTCGACGATGTTTTGGGTGGTGACGAGATGTGGAAGCATGCCGACGCGACAGATGGTACGTCCCTTCCCCGTGGCTCGCTGCGCCGCTTATCCTCCCGGCAGCGACTTGCGATAAATGTAACCATCGGAGAGCATATTTCTATCAGCTGCAGATCCGGTCTGCTGACGAACCAATGACCACTTGTGCGTCGTTCACCCTCTGCATATCGACTCCATCTAACGTACTACAGTTTATCGGTATTTCAGGCTCCGTTCCTCTTTTTTATGCCTCTCAACGCCTTTTTTTAGATGTGCTGGCTGTGGATATCAGTGGCGTGAAAACTAGCACACTTTATGTAGTGTACTTACTTGGTGTGAGCGTGAGAAACCAAGCTCAGCGAGCATGTCGAGCACGCCCCAGCGGAGCATCTCTTGAACCCAACTCCCATCTCATGTCTGATCAATCGCCTCCACCAAAACCAAAACTTGGTTCACTCCGCGACAGGATCGCTGCTTTCGAGAACAAGGGTGCATCAGGCGCTCCCCCTGGCCCACCCCGTCCAAAGCCAGGCAACCTCCAATGGAAACCCAAACCCCCATCGCCCCCAACCACGCCCGGAAACGTGCAGTCCACCGAGTCCAAACCCCCCATTATGGGTGGTATGTCTGCCTCTGATGCGATGGAGAGCATCGGCCGTGCTGGCTCTCTCAAGGAACGCATGGCTGCGCTCCAGGGTAAGGGTGCGTTTGGTGGTGCTCCACCTCCCATTGCACCCAAACCCAACGTGGACCGTCCAAAGTGGAAACCTCCACCGGCCGTTCCTACACACGTGGCCTCGGACGATGAGTCCAAGCAAGGCATTTCTGCCATTGGTGCAGGCGGTCGTGAGGCCTCGATGTCACCCCCGCCTCGTGCCGCTGTTACTCCGACCCCTGACAGTCAGGAAACCTCAAATCGCGACGAAGATGTCGCACAGGAAGGTGATACTGGAGATCAAGCTCAAGATCCAGAAGAGCAAGAGAGGCAGCGTAGAGCGGCCATCGCTGCTCGTATGGCCCGTCTGGGCGGTGCACGGTTCGGTATGGCTCCGCCCATCTTCGCACCCAAACCCGTCATACCCAAGTCTGAGTCCACACCACCTGCACCCGAGGCCCAGGAAGAGGCTCCTGCCGATCAGTCGACCGTGCTCAAAGAATCGAGGAAAGATGAAGGTGCGATCCCCGATGACGTTTATCTCCTTGCTGACAACGGGTATCACAGCCTTGATAACGTCACTTCCCCAGGACTTACAAGTCTCCACCTCCCCTGCCCCTGAAGCCGTCGCAGAAATAGGCATGTAGCTTGCTTGCCTACCTTCTGTCCGCACGTCCTGACGAATTTCTCAGACCGCAACGATGTAGCTGATCCGGTTCCCACTCGTACGCCAACATCGATGCCTGTACCAGCAGGTCCACGCCGTGCCGCTCCTCCCCGTAAGAAAGCGTCTAAGAATGCCCCCACTGCTGCACTCCCGGAGCCTCCTATTGAGGACGTACAGAACGTGGCTTCCCATGACGTACACCTGACTACCAGTGATTCACAGAAGGACATTGGTGAAGGACTTCAATTTATTGAGGCAACATCTTACGGGCATCCGATCGCTCCTGTTGATGACGAGCAGCTTCTGACACACAAGGCGTTTCACGAGGCCACCGAGGGACCTGAAAAGCGGGAAGCGGAAGAGGAGCCTGTAGAGGGTGTGGCTAGCAGTATCGAAGGAAACTCGATGCGTACGGCTGCCGATGATCAGGAAGTGTCTTTACCTTCTGAACAGCCTTTAGGGGCGGTGTATGCGGAGGAGGAAGATGAGGGAGAGCGTCGCTACCGTGTCGCAGCCAAATTAGCGCAGATGGGTGCATTTAACCCGCTTGCTGGGCCTCCCCCGGTCCCACGGCGTTCCTCATTGGACGAGCCCACTGAAGCCTCATTCGAAGAGCCACTGGATGCCGAGGACAAAGTCAACATGGATACGGACAAGTATGAGGAGAGCATCTCTCCTCCACCTACCGTTCCATCCAGACTCAGCGTCGGCCAGTCTGTTGAACGCGATGCTGCAGAGCCGCGCCTCGAGGGTCAAGGCGAAGCCAAAACCGTCGCGGACATTCAAGTGCCAGCCGATCGTGATGGTGAATCTTGATTTCTCTCACCTCCCCTCTTTTTTTCTTTGTCGTATATCGTCTCGTAGGGTCCGGGTATTAATGTAGTTTCTTCTTTTCCCCCTTTCATTCTTGTACAGGCGAACATGTAGTCGCGTTCTACACCGAGGAGCAAGGCGACCGTCATATCGGGCATACATTGCCTTCCCCGGAATTCTCTGAAGAGCGACCAGTCGAATCCGATTTATTCTCTCCCTTAGCCACCGCCTCCACACAGCAAGCAGGACCTATCGAGACGTCATTCCCGTCCCAGGCGGAGGACCGAGACACTCAAGAATGTAGACTGCAGGAGGACGGAGAAGGTGCACTAGCACACAGCAGGATATTTGAGAACGACACATCCAAGGGTGAAGTGGAAGAGGACGAGATGCCGCCCCCACGCGTTACCCGACCCATACCACCTCCGCCGGTTAATCTCCGGTCCAAGCCGACACCACCCTCTTCGCCTCCGCTCTCACCACCACCGAGGTCATCTTTACATGCGTTGAGGGCAGATGAAGAGGAACGACCGCCAGCATCGCCGGATATGCCGCCCCGGCCTATTCCACCGCCTGGTAGGATTGGTAGGCGTCAAGACCCTGGGTTCTAGGAGTGTGTTCAGCTGATTTGCCTTTGTCATGTTTTTTTTTTTTTTTGCTTTTGCAGGTTCGTTTATGGAGGATGTACCCTCGCCTCCTTCTAGGCGGTCGATGCCACCTCCCCCAAGGCGCATGAGTGTGCAGGTGACGGAACCTATGGCGGATTCACCGTCTTCACTTCCTCCGGTGCCGACGTCGCCCCGACCCGTTACCCGTAGACCTCCGACACCACCCCCAATCATCACGACGCTCGTGGAATCAGAACAAGGAACGTCAGAGGAGCATGAGAAAGGTGCGCGTGTGATTCTTATAATGCACCTCCAGCCTCTGATTTTGGACTAGGAGAACCTGCGGTCGAGGAGAAGACCTCAGAGAACATGTCGCCTCAGCCAGGAGAGCAAGAAGACGAAGCATCTGCACGCCGTCGCGCGATCGCAGAACGCATGGCGCGTCTAAGCGGTATTCGATTTGGAGCACCACCCCCTATGAACCCTTTATCACGCCCTCCTCTTCCTGCTGCGCCACCCCCGACGTCAATCCCCCCGGATGAAATGGAAGCAGAGGTGACAGAGGAAGGACCTCGAGAAGAGGAAGAAGAGGACGAGGTGGCAAGGAGACAGCGGATTGCAGCCAAGTTGGTGGGTATGGGGGGTATGCGACTCGGGATGCTGCCTCCTGCGGCGGGGTTGCCACCTGTGACGGTGAAGCGACGCGTGTCTAAGCAAGAGGACAGTGAGAACGATGACGCGGTGCCGCCTGTGCCCGTGCCTGCACCTCTGCAGAGATCCGCTCCGACGCGTAAACCCCCTCCACCGATCGAGGTGACTGTTGAACAGGGATTGGGACAAGCGGGTGGAGGAAGTCGCGAGAGGTCGGACGATGGTGTCAGGATCGAGGCAGAGGAAAGCGAGGCAGAAGAAGTGCATTATTCGGATGCGGAGGTACCCGTTGCGTCTGAGGAAGAGGAGGCGCCAGCATTGCCACCCCCACGGCGTTCATCGCAGACACCTCGTTCTGTGGAGGTGTTGCCTACCCCACCACCGCGCGTGACGTCGCGTTCACCTCCCCCTGGTCGGCCGCCTATCCCAACGATTCCGACGTCGTTGCTGGGACGACGACCGAGTGCTACCACAGCGAGGTCTGTGTCTGTGGCGAGCTCGAGGAACGCGTCGATCGACGAGTCCAGTCCTAATGAGACGCCCACTGTCGCGGGACGCGTCTCTGACAGCATTGTCCGTCCACCGTCCGAATACGTCATGGTTGAAGCCGAGGAACCTGACTCGGATACGTCTTCCACGCCAGCCCCTCGCCGCAGACCGATGCGCGGGGCGCCCCCGGTCCCACCGCCTTCTGCGATCGACCCGCCTGAGTCGTTGACGAGCAGTGCCCAGTGGGAGTTGCCGTCGATTCCGCAGGGGAACGAGTTTGGCGACGCAGACATGGCGTCGTCGGGTTGGTCCGAGGATTCGACGATCGTGCACGCTCCTGTGCCGCCCGTGTTGACGACATCGCCGCCAGGATCGCGCCCCGAATCGAGACGAGCGTCTGGCAAGGTATTGGCGTCGTCCGGGTCTGGTTTCGGGTCTGGAACGATCGGTTCGGGATCCGGATCGGTGGGATCGGGAAGACGGAGCATCGACCAGCCATCGCTGACGACAGACGAGTTGATGACGGTATGGGGCAAGGTTGGGGTGCAGGTGGTCGATGCTGCCACGACGCTGCTCGACAAGTCGAAGCGGGCACTCGTTGGGGACGGGTCGTTTGCGGGGTTCGTCAGGGCAGTGTTGGCACAGGTGCCGGGGGTGACGCCCCCTTCGGAAGGGGACGAATGGGGTTATGTGGTGTACGCCCAGACAGGGAGTGCAGTGCAGCGCCGAGTGTCAGACATCATGCCAGGGGACATTGTCGCCTTTTGGGATGCGAGGTTCAAAGGCCACAAGGGTCTGCACGCATACACCCAGATCGCAGGCGGAGGCGGCGCCGGCGATGGCCCAGAACCACTGGTGGGGATCGTGAGCGAGTTTGACACCAGGAAGAGCAAGGTGAGAGTGTGGCAGGCTAATCAACACGTTGGACAACAGGTGAGTTTGTCCGTCTTTCGACGGCTAGCCCGCATGAAGAACGGTGTGCTGACACCGAGGGCGACAAACCAGACGGTGGAGAATGTGAGCTATCGGTTGGACGATTTGAAGAGTGGTCAGGTCAAGGTGCGTCGGCGTGTTTTGGGTGTGTGATGGGGCTGACGGGGGTGTGGATAGGTGTACCGGGTACTCGACGCTTGATGCGCATTCACTGTACTGTATTTTTGTTTCCTCGTCTCGTTGGGATCGTCGTCGTGGCTGTAAACATACTAGTTGACTCTTTTTGTACACACGCGCTACTGTAATTATTGTGACTTGATTGAATTCGAGTTGTGGACGTATTACTCTCAAGTGAAGGTATGCTTCGGTTTGAGGAAACATGCTAATAGGTTCTTGCGAAGCAGAATTATCTCCCATTCGAAATGGTCTGTTGCATGATGTACAGTAATTGACTTGTGTGCTCGTGTGTCAATAGAATCAAAAAGTAGAAGGTGAAAGGCAAAAGACTCCATTGACCTGTATTGTAGTCGTCTTGGTCGTCGTCTTTTATGGTAGCTCTTGTCCGCCAGGAACTCCCCTATGTATTCAACCAATGTCGCGACGGTGTCCAATCCTTTATCCGTGCGTCCCATCTCCTGTACCCCCGCATGGATGAAAACATAACCACCGCGTAGGGAAAGAGAACGCGACCGTAGCAGTGTCCGGCCCAGGTAAATACTGACCCTTTATAAGTAATGCGCGAGCACCCGACCAAGGTGCGCTCACTGTGACACGAACCCTTCCGCTTGGCTGTTGAGTGGCGTCACTCCCTTGCGGTGCCTAAGAGAACTTTAGTTGTCATGACGCAGTCCATTGACGAGACAAAGACACACAGAAACCCCCTGGGTTTGTCCTGCCGAGCTCTCAGGACTGCCGGCCTGAGAAGCACCTTGTGTTGTTTCCTGGCGATTGGATGTCTTTGTAGGCCTTCTCTTTTGTGGTTTTGGTCTAGGAGGTGGAGACCCCACGGTTCGCTAACGGTATTGTGAGACGTCCGGCAGGCTAATCATGTATCAAACAGAAACGGCTCACCGCCCGACGTTGCCCTGGAGTAAATATGGAACGCCCCTGCTTGCGTGACGTGTTGACACTTGATGATGGCAGTGGCGAGTCCTCTTGATCGGCGGGTGGTCTGGGTTGTGAAGCATTTTTGCCAAGACGATCTTGCGTGCGTCTTCCTCTCCTCATCTCTAACCACTGTCTAAGCGTTGATCGGCCGTCGGGTGGACGTTTGTCTTGACGTGTCTCCACCGGCAGGCTATGCAACGTGTCATGGGCATCCCCAAGTGGTAGTTCTTCCACACGATGATGGACAGAGGACAGAGGAGACGGTGCCTTCAATGGATGTTAATACAGATTAGTGTAAATAGAATGGAGTCAAGAACCTTATCGTAGTCGAATGCTGGCGCTCTAGACGGGACCTCGAACTATAGCGTCATGAGAATACGTTCAGGAAGGGGGAGAGAGGAACTTGTACTCCGAGGAGGTCACTTCCAGCGTCTCCGTCATGGGGCTCACTAGAAACCTGCAAACATAACAAAGATGAGTGACTCTTGCAGCAACGAAACGTCGAACTCGCACTGATTTGGAATCTGGAGCTTTTTTTTCGTCTCTGCCCGAGTTTGGATGGTCGTCTTCTTGGTGAATTTGACCAGATGCCTAGTGCAGTGTCACCTATATAATGGGCCACCATATATGCATGAGGACTTACATTGATGTAGGAGCCCGGAAGGATACCGCCGAGGTTGCGAAGCGTGACCTTCCCGTTGTCTCGCCCTGTCGCAAGATGGTTGCCGCTTGGGGATAGTGCAATCGAGGATATCGCTGCACCCTCCTCGATGACTTGACCAATCTGGGTGAGAGTTGACGAGTCCAGAAATGTCATTAAAAAATTCGTACAGGCAACTACGAATTGCTTGCCAGCAGCAGCTAGAGCGATACTAGACTGGAGTTCGCCGCCACTGGCATGTATGACTGGTGATTTGACGAGGAGGGACCCTGTCGAGATATCGAATAACCTGACTGTATGGTCGTTACAAGCAACGAAGATTTGTCTTCCGTCGATCGACCATGCAAGCGGAGTGATAGGTGCTAAGCTAGATGCCACTGTCTGCATGGTGATGAGTTTATTGCCTGTGTGAGAGTCAAAGATGCGAATCGGGCCATTGGATTCAGAAGTTGCAATTTGGTCGCCGTTTGGAGAGAACTTGACCCCAGTGACACCATGGATATGTTGCCAGAGGGGGCCAACAAGACGCTCGCCTGTCGAAATACGCCAGATGTTCACTTCTCCACTCCCGGTCGCAAACCTGCTTGAATCGGGTGAAATGTCCACCGCGGACACGTATCTGTCATCTTCGACGCTGATGACCTTGTGTTTCAGTTCTGCATCCCATACACTCGCCCCCTTATCAGTCCCACATAGGATCCACTTCTGGTCCCTTGACACGCAAATGGCATTGACATTGACTCCCGTCACCACGCTCGCCTTTTCACCGTCTGAAATTCGCCACCGGTGAATCCTGTCGTCACCTCCACTGAAGAGATGCTTCCCATCTGGATGAAATGCGACAGCCAATTGAACTCTATCGTCGCCAGTGTCAAGCACCGTAGCATCATCTTCTTGAACCGTCAGTGTGGTCAACCGCTCCCCTGAACCGCTACACCCACCGGTATTCGTCGACGACATCTTCACTCAATGTATAGGGTCAGGAAGTTTGCAGGTGCGCAAATTTGTGCCTTGAACACGTTCCACTCGCGCCTCTTAATGTGATTGGCCTGTGCAGGCGCTTTGTTCTTCGGCGCTCGTTCTGCTCGGATTCTACTCCGGACAGCATACCATTCGTGCTAGGGGCAGCCGGATCATGACTCCAACATCTGGCCCACCCTCTCCGAGTCTGGCATTAGGTCGAATACACATTACGGGGTCCTGGCTCAGGACGATCTCGGAAACTAATTCGCGTCGCCAACGTAGATGCACAACGCGCTATCATTACACGAACTCTCGAGATCAGCACGACAGGAAGCCATGCCCGATGACGCAGGAATATGCACCTCATTGCACTCGGATTGTCCGGCAAAGCGAGCATTTAGTGCTTAGCCACTCGGCGGGGGTTTCCGTGAATACGTATAACAGCTGAATCGCACGTCAGTTTCAATTATGACTCGTATCCCTTCATCTTGCGATGATGGTAATTCGTGTGCAGGCGGGTTATAGGGTGTTGCGGTAACCATCATTAATTTAAAGGTTTCTGGCACATGATCCGTTCTGAGGTGTGTACCAATCGCTAGTATCTACTCGGAAATGATGGACAAGCTGATGTCCCAAAAAATTGAAATTCACAGACTGTAGATTTCGAACGAGATATAGATCAACTCGGATATCGCCCTGTTGAACTATGTTAGGATGTGTCTCCACCCAACATCGTCCAATCTGTCAGGTACCGTATCGGGAGACAGTGAATAGATACCCTAATGCGTCATCTGACCCATACTCAACTTTCCAGCTCTCACATAGTCTTTGCAGGCGTTGAGGGAGAAGCGAGCCCAGCGCATCCGAATTTCACTGATGGGGGTTCATGATGGGCGCACCGCCTTCACTCTCATCGGTACCAACGTCGACTTGAACACTGTCCCGATCATCTTGACGCTCGTAGTGCCAGAACAAATAGCGCCAGAAGCGTGGGTGTACACATCTCCTTTCTGATGTCTTTTATCTCTAACATAGATCTAGGAGGAAGGATTCCATATGCGCTCGCCGTCCTAACAAGACCTAGTGCCATGCTACTGGATCATTAATTCATTCCTCGGGGACTAAGACGGTGTCAAACTTGACCTTAGTATTCGAGTGCACCGATCATGATGGTCAGTCCTGATTTTCTTTATCTCATCGGGATCGCCATCACGGTTGTAAACATACATACTCGTCGACACCTTCTGAATACATGTATCACCAATGACCGTATTGTGAATCGACCGAAATCAAGAGATGATTGATATAGAAGTAAAACGAAGTGGAAACAATCCTAATGCGCTCGAATCGGTGGGACATATGCACCATGTCATCTATCCGTGCGTTCCGTCCTGAGTGTTCCGAGTCGAGCGGAAGCAACAAAGCCATGCGGGCACCATAAACATTACAGCAGCGGCGTCTGATTCCGGTAGATGCTGCTATAATCGTAAGCGACATATGAGTATGAGGATGGTAAGCTGACCGTTACATGGACCCTGCCACCCGAGGGTCGACAAGAATCTTGCGGTGTCTAAGAGGTTGTCAGTTGTTAGGGACCCGGTCCAATATTGCGAGGAAAAGAGACGCACAGGAGCTGATTCCTTTTGTTCTCCCGAGCCCTCGACACCACGAGCACGAGAAGTTGGCGTGTTCTGCGTTCCACCCTGACGGGTTGGTGTACTAGCAGGCGCTTTCTTTCGCGACTTGCGTTCTATAGGGGGTGCCACCCACACTCGCTAATAGATATTGTAAGGTGCGTGGTATCCAAAATAGAAAACGGCTCACCCGCTTCCGTTTCGCTGGAGTAAACGTAGAGGCTTGCTGCTCGTGTGGCAGATTGACACTATGCCCAGGTGGTGATGGTGAGTCTCCTTCATCAGCAAGCGGACTAGACTGTGAGGAACCCTGGTTAACAAGGCCTCGCGCGCGTGTTCCGATCCTCTTCGCCAACCACTTTCTAAGCATTGATGGGCCATCGGATGATTTAACTACCTCGAGATGCTCGTCTTGATGTGTCACCGAAGAGGATGCCACTGGAGGGTCATCCGATGGCTGCAACATGTCACGCATTACCTCTTCCCCCTCCCTACGAATGGAAGCCACAGGAGATGGCGACTAAATGAATATCAACACGAATGAACACAGAATGAAGTGGACACGAACCTCATCGTAATCGAATGCGGGTGCAGGCGCAGATGGCCCCGACGGGATTTTCGCGCCATAAGAACATGTTCAGGAAGGGGCAGAGAGGAACTTGTACCTCGAGGAGGTCACTTCCAGCGTCTCCGTTATGAGGCTCACTAGACATCTGAAAACATAACAAAGATGAGCGACTCTTGCGGCAATGAAACGTCAAACGCACTGGTTTGGAATCGGGAGCTGAGTTTTCATCTTCTTGGTGACCTTGACCAGATGCCTAGTGCAGTGTCACCTATATAATGGGCCACCATATATGCATAAAGACTTACATTGGTGTACGAGTCTGGAAGAATGCCGCTGAGGTTGCGAAGTGTGACCTTTCCATCGTCTCGTCCTGTCGCTAGATGGTTGCTGTTTGGAGATAGTACAATTGAGTATATCGTTGTGCTCTCCTCAATGACCGGACCAATCTGGGTGAGAGTTGACGAATACAGAAATGTGATCGAGGAACCCGCATAGGCAACTACAAATTGCTTGTCAGCAGCTAGAGCGATAGACTCGAGTTCGCCGCCATGTATGATTGGTGATTTGACGAGGAGGGACCCTGTTGAGGCATCGAATGACTTGACCGTATTGTCGTTACAAGTGGTGAAGATTTGTCTTCCGTCGATCGACCATGCAAGCGGAGTAATATATACGAAGTTAGCCGTCTGTGTCTGGATGGTGATGAGTTCATGACCAGTTCGACTGTCGAAGACGCGGATTGGGCCATTCTGTTCAGAGGTTGCAATTTGATTGCCATTTGGAGAGAACTTGACCCCATTGACTTCTTCCTCATGTTGGAGGGGCCCAACAAGACGCTTGCCCGTCGAAATACGCCAGATGTTCACTTCACCAGTACCAGTCGCAAACCTGCTTGAATCAGGTGAAATGTCCACTGCCAACACAGATTTGTTGTCTTCGACGCTGATGACCTTTTGCTTCAGTTCTGCATCCCATATACTCGCTTCCTCATCAGTCCCACATAGGATCCACTTCTGGTCCCTCGACACACAAATGGCAATGACATCGACTCCCGGCGTCCCCACGCTCACCTTCTCACCGTCTGAAATTCGCCACCGGTGAATTCCGTGTTCATCTCCACTGAAGAGATGCTCCCCGTCTGGATGAAATGCAACAGTGAATTGAGTTCCACTGTTGCCGGTTTCAAGCACTATAGCGTCATCTTCTTGAACCATCAGTGTGGTCAACCGCTCCCCTGAACTGCTACACACACCGGTATTCGTCGACGACATCCTCACTCAATGTAGGGAGTTTGCAGGTGCGCAAAGGTGTGCCTTAAACACGTTTCATTCGTGCCTCTAACGTGATTGGTCTGCGCAGGCGTTCGTCCTCTGGTGCTCATTCTGCTCGGATTCTACTCGGGACAGCATACCATTCGTAGGGGCGGCCGGATCATGACTTCAACATCGGTAAGCATGGTGGCGAATTACGGGGCGCTATATCGTCTTGGTTCAGGATGATCTCAGAAACTAATCCGTGTCGCCAACGTAGATACACAACACGCTATTCGCTTATGCTGGACGTCGTTCGATGATAATTCTCCGCGAGTCCTCGGCGCAACTGCAACTGCAAACATACCCGGTGACATAGGACGGCAAGTGTGCTGCAGAGTGCGTCGGGAGTCCAGTCACTGTCAAGCTGGGTTGGATCAGAAATCCGCTGCGTGGTGCACACGTTAGCTTCAGCATCTAACAACGATTCGTCGACCCTTCGTTTTATCATGATTAATTCATATGCAGGACCATTCCTCTGTATTCGTCATGTGCTCCGCAAGACAAAAGATCGGTAATCTGGGTGTCATATTTCATCAGAGTTCCCTGTCTCAAGTAGCTGCCGTTGTTATATCACGAACTGCCAGAAACCATGGTGGTCGGAACTTAGACATACCAACCGACTCCATATTGTCTTGTGAGTGGTGGTGTACTTTGCGCGGGATACCCGCATTACCGTAGTACCCTGGCTTGATCCGAACTCTTGGCATGGAAACACGCTTCATTATTAGGAGACGAATATGATTGGTATACATGATGGTGTATGCGATGGACAGATGGGCAAAAAGTGAAGACGCCCTCACCCAATACCGCGCAAACGAAAGCCGTTGTCTGTACCTGTCTAGGACGCAATCGACAACTGACTTGGCTAGTGCCTCTTCCGCTTCCCGATGATCCACTTCCTCCTGCGGACGGACGCGATTGAAGGCGTGGATGATTGAGCGTATGGTGCTTACCTGTTTGGTATGCTGGAAACGTTCGAGGAAGGAGCAGTCGCTGGAAAAGACGTTGACGGGTTTGGGCTTTGACGGCACTTTCGAGGTGGTCGACGGGAGGGATATTGAGGTCGTGATGACGATCTGATTTATTCTCTCTCCACACAGCAAGCAGGACCTATCGAGACATCATTCCCATCCCAGGCGGAGGACCGAGACACTCAAGAATGTGGACTGCGGGGGGACGGAGAAGGTGCACTAGCGCACAGCAGGATATTTGAGAATGACACATCCAAGGGCGAAGTGGAAGAGGATGAGATGCCACCCCCACGCGTTACCCGACCCATATCACCTCCGCTGGTTAATCTCCGGTCCAAGCCGACACCACCCTCTTCGCCTCCGCTCTCACCACCACCGAGGTCATCTTTACATGCGTTGAGGGCAGATGAAGAAGAACGACCGCCAGCATCGCCGGATATGCTGCCCCGGCCTATTCCACCGCCTGGTAGGATTGGTAGGCGTCAAGACCCTGGGTTCTAGGAGTGTGTTCGGCTGATTTGCTTTTGTTGTGTGTTTTTTGCTTTTGCAGGTTTGTTTATGGAGGATGTACCCTCGCCTCCTTCTAGGCGGTCGATGCCATCTCCCCCAAGGCGCACGAGTGTGCAAGTGACAGAACCTATAGTGGATTCGCCGTCTTCACTTCCGCCGGTGCCGACGTTGCCCCGACCCGTTAGCCGTAGACCTCCGACACCACCCCCAATCATCACGACGCTCGTGGAATCGGAACAAGCAGCGTCAGAGGAGCATGAGAAAGGTGCGCGTGTGATTCTTATAATGCACCTCCAGCCTCTGATCTCGGACTAGGAGAACCTGCTGCCGAGGAGAAGACCTCAGAGAACATGTCGTCTCAGCCAGGAAAGCAAGAAGACGAAGCATCTGCACGCCGTCGCGCGATCGCAGAACGCATGGCACGTCTAAGCGGTATCCGATTTGGAGCACCCAACCCCCTATGAACCCTTTGTCTCGCCCTCCTCTTCCTGCTGCGCCACCCCCGACGTCGATCCCCCCGGATGAGATGGAAGCAGAGGTGACAGAGGAAGAAGAGGACGAGTTGGCAAGGAGAATGGATTGCAGCCAAGTTGGTGGGTATGGGGGTATGCGACTCGGGATGCTGCCTCCTGCGGCGGGATTGCCACCTGTGACGATGAAGCGACTCATCTCTAAGCAAGATAACAATGAGAACGAGGACGCAGTGCCGCCTGTGCCCGTGCCTGCACCTCTGCAGAGATCCGCTCCGACGCGTAAACCCCCTCCACCGATCGAGGTGACTGTTGAACAGGAATTGGGACAGGCAGGTGGAGGAAGTCGCGGGACGTCGGACGATGGTGTCAGGATTGAGGCAGAGGAAAGCGAGGTAGAGGAAGTGCATTATTCGGATGCAGAGGTACTCGTTGCATCTGAGGAAGAGCCGTGTTGATGACATCGCCGCCAGGGTCGCGCCCCGATTCGAGACGAGCGTCTGGCAAGGTATTGGCGTCGTCCGGGTCTGGTTTTGGGTCTGGAACGATCGGTTCGGGATCCGGATCGGTGGGATCGGGAAGATGGAGCATCGACCAGCCATCGCTGACGACAGACGAGTTGATGACGGTATGAGGCAAGGTTGGGGTGCAGGTGGTCGATGCTGCCACGACGCTGTTCGACAAGTCGAAGCGGGCACTCGTCGGGCACGGGTCGTTTGCGGGGTTCGTCAGGGCAGTGTTGGCGCAGGTGCCGGGCGTGACGCCCCCTTCGGAAGGGGACGAATGGGGTTATGTGGTGTACGCTCAGACAGGGGGTGCAGTGCAGCGCCGTGTCTCAGACATCATGCCAGGGGACATTGTCGCCTTTTGGGATGCGAGATTCAAAGGCCACAAGGGTCTGCACGCATACACCCAGACCGCAGGCGGAGGCGGCGCCGGCGATGGCCCAGAACCGCTGGTGGGGATCGTGAGCGAGTTTGACACCAGGAAGAGCAAGGTGAGAGTGTGGCAGGCTAATCAATATGTTGGACAACAGGTGAGTTTGTCCGTCTTTCGACGGCTAGCCCGCATGAAGAACGGTGTGCTGACACCGAGGGCGACAAACCAGACGGTGGAGAATGTGAGCTATCGGTTGGACGATTTGAAGAGTGGCCAGGTCAAGGTGCGTTGGCGTCTTTTTGGCTTTGTGATGATGGGACTGACGGGGGTGTGGATAGGTGTACCGGGTACTGGACGCTTGATGCGCATTCACTGTACTGTATTTTTGTTTCCTCGTCTCGTTGGGATCATCGTCGTGGCTGTAAACATACTAGTTGACTCTTTTTGTACACACGCGCTACTGTAATTATTGTGACTTGATTGGAATCGTAATTATTCTCAAGTAAAGGTATGCTTCGTTTTGAGGAAACATAGTAGGTCCTTGAGAAGCAGAATTATCCCCCATTCGAAACACATGCAATGGTCTGTTGCATGATGTACAGTAATTGACTTGTGTGCTTATGCGTGTCGATAGAATCAAAAGGTAGAAGGCAAAAGGCAAAAGACTCCATTGACCTGTATTGTAGTCGTCTTGGTCATCGTCTTGTAGGGTAGCTCATGTCCGCCAGGAACTCCCCTATGTATTCGACCCATGTCGTGACGGTGTCCAATTCTTTATCCGTGCGTCCCATCTCCTGTACCCCCGCATGGATGGAAACATAACCACCGCGTGGGGAAAGAGAACGCGACCATAGCAGTGTCCGGCCCAGGTAAATACTGATCCTTTATAAGTAACGCGAATACTTGACCAAGGTGCGCTCACCGTGACACGAATTCTTCCGTTTGGCCGTTGAGTGGCGTCACTCCCTTGGGGTGCCTAAGAGAACTTTAGTTGTCATGATGCAGTCCATTGACGAGGAAAAGACACACAGAAATCCCCTGGGGTTGTCCTGCCGAGCTCTCAGGACTGCGGGCCTGAGAAGCATCTTGTGTTTGATCCCGGCGGTTGGATGTCTTTGCAGGCCTTCTCTTTTGTGGTTTTGGTCTAGGAGGTGGAGACCCCACGGTTCGCTAATGGTATTGTGAGACGTCCGGCAGGCTAATTATGTACCAAACAGAGGCGGCTCACCGCCCGACGCTGCCCTGGAGCAAATATGGAACGCGCCTGCTTGCGCGACGGGTTGACACTTGATGATGGCAGTGGCGAGTCCTTTTGATCGGCGGGTGGTCTGGGTTGTGAAGCATTTTTTCCAAGACGATCTTGTGTGCGTCTTCTTATCCTCATCTTGAACCACTGTCTAAGCGTTGATCGGCCGTCGGATGGATGTTTGTCTTGACGTGTCTCCACCGGCGAGGTATGCAACGTGTCATGGGCATCCCCGAGTGGTAGTTCTTCTACACAATGATGGACAGAGGAGGACAGAGGAGACGGTGCCTTCAATGGATGTTAATACAGATTAGTGCGGATAGAATGTAGTCAAGAACCTCATCATAGTCGAATGCTGACGCGGGCGCAGGCGCTCCAGACGGGACCTCGAACTATAGCATCATGAGAACACGTTCAGGAAGGGGCGGAGAGGAACTTGTACCTCGAGGAGATCACTTCCAGCGTCTCCGTCATGGGGCCGACTAGAAACCTGCAAACATCACGAAGATGAGTCACTCTTGCGGCAACGAAACATCAAACTCGCACTGGTTTGGAATCGGGAGCTTTATGCTCGTCTCCGCCCGAGTTTTGACGGTCGTCTTCTTGGTGACTTTGACCGGATGCCTAGTGCAGTGTCACCTATATAATGGGCCACCACATATGCACGGAGACTTACATTGGTGTAGAAGTCCGGAAGGATACCGCCGAGGTTGCGAAGTGTGACCTTCCCATCACGTCGTCCTGTCGCTAGGTGGTTGCTGTTTGGAGATAGTGCAATTGAGTATATCATTACACCCTCCTTGATGACTGAACCAATCTGGGTGAGAGTCGACATCTCCAGAAATGTGATTGAGGAACCCGCATAGGCAACTACGAATTGCTTGTTAGTAGCTATAGACTCGAGTCCGCCGCCATCTATGACTGGTGATTTGACGAGGAGGGACCCTGTTGAGACATCGAATAACTTGACCGTATTATCGTTACAAGCAGTGAAGATTTGTGTTCCGTCAATCGACCATGCAAGCGGAGTGATAGGTACTATGTCAGGTGTCTGTGTCTGGATGGTGATGAGTTTGTGACGAGTTCGACTGTCGAAGACGCGGATTGAGCCATTCTGTTCGGAGGTCGCAATTTGATTGCCATTTGGAGAGAACTTGACCCCAGTAACATCATTGTCATGTCGCAGGGGGCCAACAAGTCGCTCGCCCGTCGAAATACTCCAGATGTTCACATCTGAGTCTCTATTCCCGGTCGCAAACCTGCTTGAATCAGGTGAAATGTCCACTGCCAACACCTGTTGGCTGTCTTCGACGCTGATGACCTTTTGGTTCAGCTCTGCATCCCATATCCTCGCCCCCTGATCAGTCCCACATAGGATCCACTTCTGGTCCCTTGACGCGCAAATGGCATAGACCTCCATTCCCATTACCACGCTCGCCATCTCACTGTCTGCAATTCGCCACCGGTAAATCCCGTCTCCATCTCCACTGAAGAGATGCTCCCCGTCTGGATGAAATGCGACAGCGAATTGAGCTCCACTGTTGCCGGCATCAAGCACCATAGCGTCATCTTCTTGAACCGTCAGTGTGGTTAACCGCTCCCCTGAACCGCTACACCCACCGGTATTTGTCGACGACATATTCACTCAATATATAGGGTCAGGGAGTTTGCAGGTGCGCAAAGTTGTGCCTTGAACACGTTCCATTCGCGCCTCTTAATGTGATTGGTCTGTGCAGGCGCTTTGTTTTTCGGCGCTCGTTCTGCTCGGATTCTACTCGGCACAAGCATACCATTCGTAGGGGCGGCCGGACCATGACTCCAACATCGGTAAGCACGGTGGCGAATTACGGGGCGCTATATCGTCTTGGTTC